>OZ020224.1:5180981-5398481 GCA_963971325.1 Aphodius granarius
AGCGACGAAGACTGTGGATTCTATCAAACTGTATAAACGCTCATAGCGTTTCAGCTCACTGATCTGCAAATTTGTATACAAATTTAAAGTCACAGGAGGATGAGTTGGTATGAGTCAATCGGATAAATCCCTCAGAACTGAAGACCCATGTGCCACTTCCGGTTGTGAGATTGTCACCAAAAACAATCCAGTTCGTTCCCCGGTAATTCTAAATATGTATACCAATATCAGTCCGAACCGTTGTTCCGTTTGGGCACAATAGTGTTTACAGGCATACACTAGTAACCTAGTATACATATTTAAAGCCACTAAAGGATACCCTGGTATTTTGGTTAAAATCGGATGAATCTCTAAGAAAACGCATGTAACATTTGCCACTTCCGGTTGTCAGCTAATGGCCAAAAACAATCCAGGTCATTCCTTGACAATTCAAACTAGGTATATAAAATTTCATCCCGATCCGAAATCCGAACTTTTGAACTACAGGGTGCCAAAGTATTAAGAAAAAAATCTAAATAATCCTAGATAGTTTTCTGAAACGTATTACGCCTTTTCTATGCATCAAAGGCATCTTCTGCTGTACAACATATTTTTTATTTCATAACAACGTGCAAAGGAACGAATTTTATTTTTTGATGACAAACCTTAGGTCAATCGAAAAAAAAAAATGTACAGCAGTAAATGCCTTTGGATGCATAGAAGATGTGTACTACATTTCAAAAAAATATCTAGTGTCATACATACATACATACATACATACATACATACATACATACATACATACATACATACAGACAGACATATATACATACATACATACATACATACATACATACATACATACATACATACATACATACATACATACATACATACATACATACATACATACATACATACATAAATTGAATAATTGCGAAAGTGTTCAGACACTTCATTGTGCCAACGGTGTAGTCGGAAAGTTGGGTGAGGTCGACCCCAGATATTTTGAATAGCTCCTGTAAATTATGTGTTATGTAAAAAATAATATAGTATTCAAAATTCTATAGTATTTGCCATAATGAAACTAGTCACAATACTGGATTATGCTTATACCCGGGAAGAAAGATAAGAATCATAAGAATTATTATTCAATACCGCCAAATCTTCGGATTTAAGGTCATTGCCAGCGATAATCGAAGACTAATGACACCAAATGAGTACAATAAACCTATACCCAAGTTCATTGTCTATCCAAATCGAAATTATTACCTCATGAATACAACAATTTCTTTCCCTTCTCCAAATCTATCATCTTCCATCTCTACGTCATCACGAGTGCTCACTTCTGAGAATTTAACATCTCTTAAGACAATACGATTTCGTCGCGTCACAATACGCCTATCCAAAAGGCGAGGGACGAAGAAATAAAACAAAAGACACGCGAGATGATCGAATAAATGAAAGAAAGAAGAAGAAGAAGAAACACCAACAATAGTTTTAATCCTGGGATACGTTCAGAAATACTCGATGGCACAACAATGGAGTCTGGATATATTAACAATTATAATACATGATTGGTACATTTTAAGAAAATATACCTATAAATTGATCTTTTTACATCCCATCGAATTTTCTCTACACGTCATCTGAAAACTAATAAATCTCGATGCGGCAGTGGAAGAGAGAGAACGAATTGGTATCGCCTACGTTATGAACAACCTCGACGTGACGGCGTATATCTATATATCGATAAATATCACAGAGATGACTTGGATTTTCAATACATACTAATTATCTTCACTGATCAGATAAGGAATATTCATTTAGAAAAAGAAATAAAATATCGGGCCGCGGAGCGAGTGAGTTCGACGAGTTTTCGAATGTTCAAACCTTTATCAAAAACTGACGTGTTATAAAAAAAACTTCTCCCATGGGTAGCATTCCTCCGGTGGAGATGCTTTAATAATACGCTTATGATTTTATTGATGTTACTGAATTGCTGGTTTCCTTTGGGTGTGAATTATTGAGTAATTAATGGATGATTTTCAATTTTTCTTTGTTTAATTAAGCATGGATTTCAAACTCACATTAACAGCTGAGTGATACCTAACCAGTGAAGTTTTTTTTTTAGAAAGAAAGATTTATATAAATCATCGTAATTCTGCAGAGAAAAGAGATCAAATATACCACCAACTATTCTAAAAGCGATCGATTTTAGTCGCCATAGTCATTAACCGCATTCGATATTTCAGTTATCCAGAATATTAGAATAATTTGATACAAGAACTCTGTTATCAGTCAGCCAGAACCTATCCTCTCACCCGGGAGAAGTTAGCAATAAAAGTTAGCAATAAGTTTGTTTTTCAACCAATTTTAATAAATGATACATCATTTTAAAGCTCATAACGTCCTGATATCCCATGAGTTTTGTCATGGGATATATCCCATAATTAGTGCCGTAAAAATACGAATGAAAGTTGACTTTTTCGACAATTTGGTAAAGTTTTCGGCATCATATCTCGGCTATGACTTAACCGATCATAATGAGCAATACATTAATCGAAAGCACAAGTCTTCATGTACACCCCATAGTTTTGCCCGATCGATATTATAACAATTATCGCCTGAAAAAAAAATAACAAAGTACTAGCGTCGTGGGGATTTGGACAACACAGTGCAACCGCATGCCTTGAACACTGATCAACAAAAGCGTAAAAAATAAGCACCTCCTGTCACCCGATTTAAACAAATTATGCACCAATCGACAGCTAAGGGTGGCAACCACTTATGCTAGTTTTGCCCGGTCGAGATTCCTACAATTAGCGGGCGAGAATAATTAACAAAGTTTGCGTTCCGGAGACATAGAGAAAGGACCGGGTTGAGTGTTACGGTGGACAAAAGCAAGTTTTTTAAGCACTTCCGGTCATCCGATTTTAATAAATTATACACCAATCGATAGCTTAGGGTGGCAACCACTTATGCTAGTTTTGCCCGGTCGAAATTCAAATTGTTATAATATCGATCGGGCAAAACTATGGGGTGTACATGAAGACTTGTGCTTTCGATTAATGTATTGCTCATTATGATCGGTTAAGTCATAGCCGAGATATGATGCCGAAAACTACCAAATTGTCGAAAAAGTCACCTTTCATTCGTAATTTTAGGGCACTAATTATGATTTGATCGATCGGGCAAAACTCATGGGGTATCAGGACGTTATGAGCTTTAAAATGATGTATAATTTATTAAAATCGGTTGAAAAACAAACTTATTGCTAACTTTTATTGGTAACTTCCCCCGGGTTATCCTCTCCCAAAATTTGTGTACTCAACCTTGTTACACCTGTATATATAGTTTGTTATTATATTGACTTAATACATTCAAACAAGGTATACATGAGAAATAAGATAGGTCTGTAATGAAGATAAGAAAAATTGATAACTTATAACATTTGTCATGAAAAATGTTATTAAATATTTGTTGTCAAATAATAGATTACAATCTAGACATCAAACATTAATCAGCGATTTTACTCCGACTGGTTTTACTTTATGACCCCGGCTGGCCGCAACATTCACGTGTAAATGAAGTCTTTCTTCATAGCTAGGTGCAATATTCTGTATTTAATGCATTGTAGAACCCTTCTTATTAGTTTACTTTACATCGGCCTGTTTACACAACTTTGCCCACATGGAGTCAGGCTACATTCACCCAGAAATTGTGTCGAACTAAGGGAATTCCTCCCCCAGTAAGAGTTTCTTTTATGTATATCGGATATTAGGCGATGACTAGGTTATTGTTCACTACCTAAAAACCAAGTCAGTCGAATAAGAAAATAATCATGCTTGTCACATCACGATGGAGAAAATTACAGTTTCATGTTTTTAACGAAGTGCAATTAATTCAGCATGGACTTGTGTAACGGTTTTTAAATCCGGCACACTGCGGACCAATTTAGACTGACAGCAATTTCTAAAACAAAGTTTCACGATTATGAACCACGCTAAATTCATATCTCAGAAATTGTCGAGATGATCTCGATTAGTAACAGATTTGGCGCAAATGACACAGCTAAAAATAAAACATTCTGATTTTTACTTTTCGACTAGTACCCTAGAAGGAAAGTATTGTAATCGACGGAAAAAAATTCAGTGGATATACTCGTTTTGGGGTTCCCTGAATCGATTGCAATGATTTCTGAAAAATGTATGTGTGTGTGTGTATGGCTGTGAACACAATAGCGCCCAAGCGTTACTACGGATCGTGCTGAAATTTGGTATACGTATTTTGGACGAAACTGACACCAGCTCATCCTCCAGTGACTTTAAATATGTACACTAATTTACAGATCAATGGGATGAGCGGTTTAGGCGCTATAAACGTTTATAGAAACAGCTTGCCAGAATTCACAGCCTTCATCGCTGTGTTGCGGTTTTACTGATTTTGATAAACGTCAGTGCCACTGATATGACAATGTGTTATTGTATGACTGATGTTAGGTTGGGGTTTAAAGTGGCCGTGGCTTCAATAATATTGATCTGTGTGAATTTCCTCTTCTTCTTTCTTTTGTCTATTGAGTTTTTTCTTTTTCATAGTCTGTTACGTGTCTTTGTCAGGTCCGTGACCAGTTTATATTTGCTCCTGTCCTTCAAATCTTCCCTCCAACCTCGTATTGTCATATTTCTGATATCAAAAAGGATTTGATCCTCATCTTGTTCTTAATCTTCCTCTTGGTCTTCGTAATGTTTGTTTGACCGAGGTTCTTAATTGTTCCATAGATTGTTCTAAACTTACCACGCCAAAAATGAGTTATTTGCTAAGACTTTGTCTACTATCAGCTGACGCTTGGGCAACCAAAATTCACCGAAGGTTACAAATGTTATTGTAGATCAAAATCGCTGCAGTACTAAAATTACTGAAGCTATTAGAAAACAATGCTAAGATCGATAGTTGGCGAAGAATGTTTACCGTTCTGTAAATAAATATCTGATCTAACAAACAACCTTGCAAAAAATGCATATCTTCAAACGTTGAATATTCATCATATACCACCTTTTCGACTTCACTTTTCCATATCACTTCTTGAGCATGTCTCGACGTTCCTCAACAATACCTCCAGACGTCTAGAGTCTAGAGGCCCGTCGGTCGGTGGATGAGAGCCGTTGGAGACGTCCAAGCCCGTCGATGACTAAGCGTTCTTTTGACGTCTATCGCGGCGTTTCTAAAAAAATCCGAAATCATTGTTAGTTATCTCTTTATAATAATACCGATATGCCCTATTCAGATCTGCCTTGGCCATCGGTTTGACTCGCATCGAACCAATACCGGCGATAAGATCGTTCCGAACCAGTGAAACCGATGGAGATGCCACTTGAACCGGGATTTTTACATTAATCGAATGGGAAAATGCTTGGTACTTGATTGTTTGGAATCCGTTCTTCGTAGTCACCCAGAATTTGGCGAGAGACTTTGTCTGAATATCTCTGAGTGAAGAATATCACTTGTTTCTATATCCGCAGAAAGATCATTTGTTTGGTTCAAGTAAAATATAAAATTCTCAGAGTTAGAATATGATTTTCTTGATGTTCCAAGTATTACGTTTTTTTTTTTTTGTTTTAAGTCTGAAGTATGAAGGAACTGCTTGAAAGGGATTACGTCTACTTGAAAACTGCTTGAAAGCGATACGTACGTATACTATTGGTTCAAGAAATTGTTTGTTCGTTGAAGTATATTTTTCACCCAATAAAATATTGTTGTTGATGTAAAACGAACGTCTTACTCTTTTTATATGTAGAAGAATAACATTTTCTTCGTCAGAGCAAAATATACTCAACATAAACATACTAAAATCTTAAACCGAAAGAATAACGAGCCGTTGAAATAACTACATATATTGACATTCTTATTACAATAAAATATTATTTGGATAGCAAAAATATCCTCTTCATGCTATACTGTATACGTAGACATTTTTTCTTGATATCCAAGAATACAGTTCTCTCTGTGTAGGCTATTCCATTACAATCTTGGTTTTCCTCATAATCCTTGTAAGTCACCCATGAAATAAAACACTTATGCATAGATGTAAACCAACAATATACGAACACTCAATATCGTCGAACTTATATAGCAGTGATATGTGGCAAAAGACGCGAGAAACTGTTAGCGCCTTCTATAAAGTAATTGCACAACTTTCTAGGTATCTCTCAGAGTAAGAAGCTTGGGTCAAAAAACTGTTTTTTCGTCGAAGCATATATATTTTTCGTACAACGAAATATTTTTGTTGTAAGACGAAAGTCTACTTCTTTTTATTGACGAATAACTTATTCTTCGTCAGAAAAAAATATACTTAACATAAACATACTAATTTCTTAAATCGTAAGAATAACTAATCGTTGAAACAACTATATTGAAATTTTTATTAGAATAAAATATTATATGGATAGAAAAAAATCCTCTTCATGCTACACTATATACGCAAGAATATTTTTTTTTTTATATCCAAGAATAGAGTTCTCTCTGTGCAGTATTTATGTTAAATTGTTGGGATCTATCACTTTTTGTAGATTTTTGTAGAAAAAAAAATGCTTTTTACAGATACCAGATATGTATGTCGAATAGCACTTGTCAGATACCTTTTATCTCGTTATTTAGAAAAACAATCACAAATCCTTGTAATATAAGTCTTACTATAACGTCTCACTTTCCTGAGATGACTAAACGATACCTACCAAGTGTTACTTCTCGATTTCTTCGCTCTCAAATGGAGTTAATTCAACACGTATCGCGCATCGCTAATACCTGGAAGATCGGCTTCACCAATCAACGTTTAATTTTCAATAATTACTCTGCAAAATCTTCTCACATACACACACTCCTCTCACAATCCAATAACGATGATAATAATAATACGCGGGACAATAATGTAAAGGGGCCCGTTCCAAGTATCGATGAATAGTTTTAAAAAGATCGAAACGTCCAATCTCGCCTTCAATAATTTCCAGACATGCAAGAGAAGCGAGATAGGAGGAACTGGTCCGACGACTCAGTTTGGCTTAAGTAATATTTCAAATATTTCATTTATCGATGATCTCCGTACAAATGCCGCTTATGGATTCCTGGAACCTCGCGAGCAGAGAGCTCAAAATGCGGCTCTAATGACAGCACCGCGTCTCGCGCTGTTTGCGCTGTTATTGTTGTCGGATTTTCTGGTTCTCTGCTCAATTGAGCCTTTGGTTCGCTCGAAAATTACCGACAATCGCCGCAAATGCTTTTATATTATAACCAGTGTTTACGGTTCAGTCACAATTATTCGGAAGACGCTTTTAATATGTTAGGTGTTGAAAAAAAAGATGGTATCAGAACTTTGATCTTTATGAAGCGGTGTTTTGATTTATAATACAACCTACATGTTTTTACTTTATCATACGTAGTATGACAAAGTATTGTAATCGTGTCGAAAAAAAAAATTGAGATTTTAGCGGAAATAGGTCTTTTTGGGCCCCCTGAACATTTTTGACCAAGGTACAAAAAAAATGTCTGTGTGTGTGTACCCGTTTTTTGTGGTGACGATTCCGGAGAAACTACTGAAGGTATCGAGACGAAACTTCATAGTTAGAAGCTTTGTGACTAAACTTAGAGCTGAAAGAAGTTTTGTCCAAAAGGGCCCAAAGGAACTCGAGGTTTACTCTTATCATTTTTCAACGATTTTGCAAATTTGCCTCCATTTCTGTAATTTCGTCAAAATAGTTAAATAATAAACTATAGTAGAGAAAATTTTGTATAATTTATGTTCATTCCATTTTTTGGAAAAAAAATTAAATCATAGTAAGCGGATGCCCCTTGAACTTCCAAATTGCCCCCCTGAACACGGCTGTATCGTATGATAGTCATGTGCCTGGCCACATCAGATTTTTTAAAGTTTTTTAAATGGACGGTTTGGACGTTATAAGTATTTATAGAAGCACTTTGACAGAATCCACAGCCTTTGTCGCTGTGTTGCGAATTGTCAGATTTTGACAAACGTCAGTGCCACTAACATGATATGACATTAAATGTCAGCATGACAAATGTTATTATGTCATAGAAACTGACGTTAGATAGGGTCCAGAGTGGCGATTCAATCATTGCAAAAGTGTTCAGACACTTTATTGTACCAATAATGTAGTCGGAAAGTTGGGTGAGCGCCACCCCAAATATATCAGTTCAGGTCGGGTTTTTTTTTTTTCGGTTTTTGGTTCCAATCCGGTTTGAGGTCCTGATAACAATACAGTTTTGGCAATTTTTTTTCAGCCCCCTCCCTTGATTGTGTTGAAATTTAGTACAGTCATTGTTTTCATCTAAAGCACAATACGAAATCGTGGGTAGGTACAAAATTTCAAAAATTGCCTGAAAATGAAATTTGTTTCTTCAGATGTCATGAATACATGACGATTTATTGTAAACAAATGCAAAAGTTAAAAAAAGATGTTAATTTTGAATGTCTCAAAAAGCTATTTGCTGGTAATTTTTGGATACGTCATTGATTATCTGCAGCAAAGTATTAATAGTCATTTTCTCATAATTTACTATGGTTGCGGAAGAAAATACATTTTTATTTCCTTCTTATTAAGTCTCCATTTTTTATTTATCTTTGTAACTATGTACCGTATTTTTATTTTTATTAACCCTCTTGTTATTTTTTTATTGTGCCATATTGAACGGGGTCTCATGGATTTGCTTTTTTGTCACAGTTATGCAAATTACTTAAAAATAAATTATAATCTTCAATTACAGTAACATCCATAATTATTATACAGTATATTCAATAAAAAAGTGTCTAAAGTGTCACGGAAAATATTTTAGGTTGGTAACTCTAAAACTTTACAATTAAAAAGCAAAAAGGGGTTTTGGTTTATGTCAATCAGCAAGTTTTAGTGGTTAGAGTTGGCTAGTTTTGTTGTTGCTTTCGTTTCTTAAATGTTCTGACGTTTTGTGTCAATTGCAAAATCATCAACATAAATTTATGAAAAGATTTAATCATGTCACACTAGAGCTTTTTGTTTTTCGTGATTACAATAAAACCGCACAAATTGAACATTGAACCACTAACTGAAATTTGTATTAAGAAGCAATTTATATTTTTACTTTCCAACTAGTACCCTGGAAAAAGTATTGTAATCGACGAAAAAAAAATCGCGATTTCCGCGGAAATACGCGTTTTGCGCTCCCCTGAATCCAGTGCAATGATTTCTGGAAATGTATGTATGTATGTGTGTATGCATGTGTGAATGTATGTGTGTATGCATGTGTGAATGTATGTGTATATGTATTAGTACAAGATCCGGACCTAGATCGACCTTCCCTCATCCTTTTTTCTAATCAAATCTATTTTTTATACAATATAATGTATAAATGAACACAATGTCCTAGGGTTGCCGCCCCCTATCCTGGCAAGGCTATTTTTAATTAAATATTCTTTAAGGTATTTTTTTAATAGTTCCGGTCATTCTTTTTCTTGAAAAATTTGGTACCAATCGAGAGCCAAAGACTTACAAAAAAACACCAAACTAAGATTGGTAACTGGTAAGTACGAAGGTAACTGCTATTCTGCTTCATTGACTGTCGTAATAGTAGGCGATAGCACAGCGATAGTGTAATCGCGCGCTAGGGGCTGTCATGTGAACGTACCCTTTTACTCAACTATTCATATTTAAAATCGCGACAACCCTAAGATATGCCAACTTTTGCAAAGGCAACCCTACACCACGATGTTCGCAACAAAGTAACCTACATTTTGGTATACAATTGATTAGGAAAAACGATGAGGGTAAATTACTAGCACCAATTTACCTTAAATAATTTTTAATTAAAAATAGCCTTGCCAGGATATGGGGCGGCAACCCTAGGACATTGTGTTCATTTACACCTTACATTGTATGAAAAATAGATTTGATTAGGAAAAAGGATGAGGGAAGGTCGATCTAGATCGGGATCTTAGACTATATGTGTGTATATCTGTGAACAGGATAGCGCCCAAACGGAACAACGGATCGGGCTGAAATTTGGTATACTTGTACTTATTTAGAATTACTGGGGCCGAACTGGATTGTTTTTGGTTACAATCTGACCTGAGGAAGTGGGATATGTTACTTGAGTCTTCTGAATTTTTCGGTTTAGGCGCTATAAGCTTTTATAGAAACGATTTGACAGAATCCACAGCCTTAATAGCCGTGTTGCGAATATTCTGCATAAATAATTTTCAAATAGTTTACTTATATTCTAAAGTCGGTTATCCAGGAGCAAAACAGTATCAAACGACCAATGACAGAAAGCTAAGAAGTAAAATTTTAAAAGGCGCAAAAGAGCTTCTTATTCTTAATGGAAATTTGTGATCCATCATTAGTTCATATGATATTAGGTATACGATTAGTTGCAAAACGGATTAATTAACTCCTAAAGGACCCACATAGCATGTATGTTCATACTTCTGATTCTGACACCTAAAAAATATCCACAAAAAATTGACAATGTCTTATCTCCAATATCTTCAGAGCTTTTGTTCGGAATTCTTCAGAACTTCCTGTCACTGCTGTAATTTTAAAAATAATTATTTCTATAACTCTAATTTGAAATAATTAATATTTTGGTTAAGATTTCGTATACCGAGCAATATATCATACTCAGTTATTAGATATAGTATTTTAACCTAAACATTGTTTCTTGTTTTCTTTGGTCATGATGGAGTAACGCCCAAAACACTGGTGAAAAAAGAACACTAAATACTACAAATACAAAGAAATATTCCCCTATAATATTAAAATTCGTTAACCAATTCTATGAAAAGAACTCCAAGCTCCAAACGCTGTAGTTTAGAACGTAGCGTCGTTTCAGTCAAATTTATATAATGACCGACAAAAGAACCTAATACCGATATAATGCGTATATGTTCCTATTCAGTCATTGCTCGCCTCAATAAAGACATAAATTATCAAAATCCCAAATACCGTCCGTAACATAATTACAGATCGTAGCGGATGGCCGAACCCATAAATAATAACCGGCAAACTATCATAAAAACAAGAAACGATCGAACCACTAGCAGAAGAAGAATAAGAATCAAATAATACCGATCGAGGCGAACTCTCATTATTACCATAGCCTTGACGTCTCAGCAAGCAATTCCACAAAACATTAGAAAATCGACTCGTAATTTCAACTGTCCAACCGAGACCAAGGTTTGTATTCAAGAAACCATGCTGATTAAGCCACACGCAGAACCATATAATTCTCTCCCTCTTTTGACCTAAGGCAGTAAGAGATAGACTGTTAGATTCCGTACACGAATCCACAGTCATCGCTTTGAGAATATCGTACCAGATAAAGAACATTACGGCAAGCTCGTAACCTATAATAAGCGTTTGTAATCTTTTGTTTTCGAGGAATATCCGTGGAAAAAATAATTGAACATCCAATAACATTAATAAGGACTAACTCCTGCCCGTACCTGAGTCCTGAATCTCACGTTTCTTTCGACCAAGAACAGATACAGAAACAGAATGGTAAGTGTACAGGATACGCCAAATCTTTGGTACGTTTGAGATGGTGGGTGGTCCATCATTATTGCCAAAATAAAGAGTTATCAACCTCGATATTTTCATGCCTCTAGTGTACAGCAGAAGTTATACAAAGAATAAATAGAAATCAAAAGTAGCTTGTCTTCTATCTACCTATACTAATTACGAAGTTTCAAGTGTAGGGCGCGTTCAGCGGAATCGCCCATTTTCGCCGATATTTGCGATCGAGTAGCTGCAAAATTGGGCTTTTCGATATTACTTTTGACGCTTGAATTGAAAAAAGGACACAATTCCGCGTGGACTGCGCGATATTTTGTAAATTAAATGCGTCAATTTTGAAAAAAATCACGTTTTTGCACCTCTTCGGGTGAAGGCGAACCTCGAGAAAATGTCACGTGACGTCTAGAAATTCCGACAAGTGGATCGATGAACGTCAAAAATTTACATTTTTTATCCGTTCCTGCCGACTTTATAAAAGCCGCTCGCTCTCATGTCTTACGATAAGATCCCTCTAAATACCCTTCGCAAAGAGTTTTGAGCAAAAAAACGGCCTTAAAAACAATTTTCGATCCAAAAAATCGATTTTTGTCGACCCGTGTTTTGCTGCTATTACCACAGTAACGTCAAACCCGAAAGCCCCCTGCCGGACATTCATAACAACAATAACAGATAGCAGATAACCTAAAATGTATCCTAAAATGTCCATATTGCGAATGTGGACAGGTGGAAAGCCTTAACCACATATTTCTAGAATGCCCAATAACTAAAATCGAAAATTTTGACTTATACACAGAGCTAGTATGCATACTATAAACACGTGCAAATTATACAGCTTTCATATAAATATATAATTACAATACGTAAACCAAAGGATTACAAACATTAAATTCTTTCCATAGTTCGTTTCTAATTTGTGAAAATACCTTTTTGACAGGCTTGTATATCGTCGCACATTTTGCATTTCCATCATTGCTACGTGTTTTTTTTTTCGTCTGCGGTTAGTTCGATTCCTCCAGGTTATTGTCTGAATCGACGCTCAGGCCTCTATAATTTTGGAATACGATTTTCACAAAGAAAAGAAACAACAAAATAATCTATGTTTAAATCGTACGTGATGACATTCGTATTATTACTTTTCTGCATTATTGTGAGATCTGCAGGAAGAAGATAAATAACCAATAAAAAAATCATCTTGTTTAGTAGAAGCAGAATTTTATTTCCTACTAATGAAGTTATATCAGTTGATTCTAGGAGTTGTTTTATATTATTCTTACTATAAACTAATGGTTATATCTAATGATTGCAAACGTGAACTGTAAAACTGCTGAAGCATTCTTATGTAGAATTTTATTTTCTATTAAAGAATGTTATAAAAATAAAATGTATGAAATTAAATTCGATGATTGTTAACTTAACAGACAATAAAGAATGAACATAAAAGCGTTGTCGGAGACAGCATCTTGACCTTTTTCATCTTTCCATTTTATTCGATATAAGGTGAATAGGGAGGCCCTCGATGAGAAAAGGACTACCTACTAATTAGTAAAGAGATTTAATCACTACTACGCTGACTCGACATAATTTATGGAATTTTAAATTTAAAATCTTTTTATGTTCTTTTATTTTTCGAGGAAAAAATCGAATTACAACACCTTAAAAGGTTTTCGATAGAGGGCTCACAGACCTTTGTTAGAAAGCACGATAAAAAGCATTCTTATAATGTAGGTGTGTGTACCCAAGAATATATAGTAGTTCAGATAATTGTCATCCTTTATTTCAAGATGTTTTGTCCAAGAAGTGTTCTATATCTGCAAATATCATCCTTAATAGGTATTTTTCGACAAAAGTGGGACATAGTCAGAATTAATCGCCATTATAAAATAAACAAATTTGATTTGAACAATTTTTACTTTTCGACTAGTACCCTAGAAGGAAAGTATTGTAATCGACGGAAAAAAAATCGGGATTTCTGCAGAACTTGTAAATAGAGTGTATTTATTGCAGTTGCACCAAATTAATTTAACGTTCTGTTTATACCCTAACAGGTGTGAGAAGTGTTACCGACGACATAAAAGCATCGTAAAGGGGATCAATATCGGTTCGGTATTCCACAAATACCGTAAACGTAAAACTGAC
This sequence comes from Aphodius granarius, assembly GCA_963971325.1. NCBI lineage: Eukaryota > Metazoa > Arthropoda > Insecta > Coleoptera > Scarabaeidae > Aphodius > Aphodius granarius. The sequence continues at coordinate 5,194,655 of OZ020224.1, forward strand.
ATAAAACGTATCGTTACACTTCCACATGTGTTCGTGTCTCAGGGCTTCGTTCATTTCACATTTAGTCCGCCACTATCATATCTCATTGGTTAATAAAACCCTCTTTTTACCCGGTTTTATTATTACGCATTAGAGGCCTCGGATGCTGGGTAGGTACTTTTAAATCTTTGACCATTAAAACTTTTAATGCCGCCTTTTCCCATGAACTCCTCCCCGAGTTTTGTGGCAAAGAATCGTAAAATACAATCAGTATATACCGGGCGACCCACGTTATATGTAGCTACTCTTATTGTTGTTTATAAACTTGATGAAATTTGGTGTATCTTGACTCTTTTACTTATAAATTTTCAGTTGAAGAAATACATAAATGTTCGTCCTTGTTTTTCCTTCCTTTTACTCAACTACATTAGGTGTCAAAGATCTGCACGTTGCTTCTGTGTGTGAACATTATATGCGCCCAAATGGTACAACGGATTGATCTAAAATATTTCTAAAATTAATATACATATTTAGTATTACCGGACGACTAATTGGATTTATTTTTTTTTGACAATATGACAAACCAAAGTGGTAAATGTTACTTGTATTTTCTGTGGTCTTTAACAGATTTTGACCAAACTGATACTAGCTCATCCCACAGTGACTTTAAATATGTATACCAATTTGCAGATCAATGGGATCGACGGTACGCGCTATAAGCGATCATAGAAGCAGTGTCACAGTTGCCATAGCCTTAGTACGTGGAATGGAAAGTGGAAATACCTTCTTTAGCAGCTATCTATGTTCGGCGCATAATTACTGATTACAATATTAAAATAAAACATTTTAATTTCAATAATTATTCTGTAGATAGAGAATTCATCTCCCATCAAAATAAATAATAATAGTATTTGGGTATAACCCTACACACAAAGCTAAGATAGAAAGGACATATCAAGGAGCAAAGAGTCGAGGTTGGCCTCAAATATAAAGAACCGTATTGGCTCCTGGGAAGAAACTCTCAGTTGTCAATAAGGAATAAAGTACAAATTTACACACAAATGCTAAAACCTATTTGGCTGTACGGTATTCAACTTTGGGATTGTGCCAAAAAGACAAATATTCAAGGCATCCAATCGTTCCAAAATAAAGTACTAAGAAACATTGTTAACGCTCCTTTGTAGATAAGGAACAGGGACCTGCACCGCGACCTTGATGTCCCAAATGTCATAAATGTTACGAGATGTTACAAGATTCGCTGCTAAACACGAATCTCGGCTCCATCAGCACATTAACGTAGCTACTTGCAGCTACTGAAAAACCAGAGCCTGGTGAGAACACTGAAAAGAACTAAACCCTTCCAACTAGTGGGTATAAAGCACCCACTGTATTATGCAGATGGATATGTGCTTATTAATAAAAAAAAACTTGATTTATTTATTACTAATTTTGATATTAAACAGTCCACATGTCAACTATAGTTAATTTCCTTCTAGTTGAAGTTGGTATTTGGTGCCATCAGTGTTTCTGCCCAGAATCAAAAGCTGACACAACTTATAGAAAGCAAAATAACATATTTTGCAGCAGGCGTATTTCTGGATGTGTTAGTTTCGCGTTGCTGTTGATGATGTTTGCCTTCCTTAATATTTAAACAATAAACAGTATTTCTGCGGGCATAACCGCTATCTTGTGGGGCGAGTGGCTCTAGTGGTAGAGTGCTGCTCTCCTGCTAGGAAGTCTTGGGTTCAAATCCAGGAATCAGCTGAAGATCCTCGTCCCACCGCCTTTCGCAAGAGGCGTAAAACCGTGGGTGCCGGCAACCAGTTGCACACCTCTGGTTGTCGTTATCAAACAGTATGTAAAAATGGGTAAGCACAAAGGGCCAAGAATTGGCCTAGGTGCAGCGGAATTAACCGCACCCAAAACAACTACAACCGCTATCTTAAATGCAACCGTAGACACGTGTTTCGGACTTCTTAGTCGTTGTTAGTAGGGTATAGCCAAAGAGCAACGTAGAAACTCAGTGGAGAACTTACTAAAAAGGACCGTAGTCAGGGTGGCCAATATCACCAATTGGAGCTTCAGTCACGACACCCTCCAATGTGAGGACTAGAAGCAATGTCGGGCTGAGGTACCAAGTACATGTCGAGGTACTACCTTAAAACCGTTTTACATTACATTTTCTTGCGTAAGATTGTTGAAGAATTTCTTTGAACAACGAAATTGTGTAATGGCGAACAGGAATTGCTTTGAATCATGCCTGGCCAACGAAATTGTGGCCGCGTTCTATACTAGTCAATAATTGTTATGGGACATGCGCAGGGTGTGAACATTGTAAATCATATAGTTCAACATACATAACCGACGTAGTCACGCACAATTCCTAGGATTATGCCTAGGATCGACTGATGTTGGATCAAAACCGATGCAAAAACGTGTGCAGATCCTTTATTTTGGTTATCCGATCGGAACTGTTGGTTCAAATAAAAGATAGCGACAGAGCCCTCAATATTTCCGCTCTTTCTCCATCATGCCAAACCAACTTAACCTCTAAATGATTCCAATAGTCTAGTTGTAGTTGTAGTTGTTTTTGGGTGCGGTTTATTCCGCTGCACCTAGGCCAATTCTTGGCCCTTTGTGCTTACCCATTTTTACATACTGTTTGATAACGACAACCAGAGGTGTTCAACTGGTTGCCGGCACCCACGGTTTTACGCCTCTTGCGAAAGGCGGTGGGACGAGGATCTTCAGCTGATGCCTGGATTTGAACCCAAGACTTCCTAGCAGGAGAGCAGCACTCTACCGCTAGAGCCACTCGCCCCACTCCAATAGTCTATTGTGAATAAAATTGTGTTGTGGCATACTCATACGATTAAATTGAAACAACTTCTTCCTCGATCTGCTGAATAACTTTCTTGCTGGATGCATTGCGCGAGAAAGTTGTGTAATAATGATAATATTGGCACTTATTCTTCTTTTCACTGTTCTAATGTATACCGTTCGATTTTTCTTTAACCCTCCTTAACCTTAGACACTTCAATGTGCCGACAATGTTGTCGGAAAGTTGAATTGGGCCAACCCTAGACATTTTTTTTTCAGAAACCACAAAAAAATTAAAAGAAGCAGATACTTGACATCGTGGAAATATTTTTTCTGTAGAATGAAACTGATTTAAACATACGAGGCTGGTCACACAGTATAGCACAACCCTCCGTCTCTCCGTTTTAATGATCCCTCTCCTCTCACTGTTTATATACCCGGGTATTTGTTGTTTCGTATACCGGAGTCTACGGTATCTCTACGAAGATAAGAAGTTAGGCGGCCTCTGGCCACGGCCGTATTTATTACAACTATAAATCTATTTTTTCGAAAACTTGCCACACCTACAGCATTCGCCTTTGCATCGAATAAATTTACCTCTTCGATGTGTACTACCTATATACGTACGTGTATTATACTACCTCACCACAAATAGGTAATAATAAAATCTATGGATTGTACGAGGCTAATGGCAATTCCTTGATTAGATCTGAGAGATATGGGATCTTTGGCGTATCTTGAACGAAGCAATGCCTCGAGGTTGCTTTAGAAGCGCTTAATTTTCTTCACTTATAATAATATTGATGGTATTGCACTCGTATTAGAGGCGGTAGCTTATAATCAGCTTTGTTATTAATTGTCAACTAATTAATTTTACATAAGCCGACACATTCTTAGCTTAAATGTTTTCTCCAGGCATTGTGGTAGAGTCAGATTCAAATCCCGTGTGAAGCATTTCTTTTTTTCTTCTTTAAATATAAACACATTTAGATCAATTTTATTCTCTGACAAACTGTCTTATTATCTTAATTACAAACATATTTTTAAAGCGAATCAACCAAAATACCTTCACTGGTAATTTCGTGATTATGTGAAATGTTTATTCTTTAAGTACATATTGACGTATAGTTGATAACGGTTGATTAGTGATTACCTGATTACTTTGAAGCTAAACGTAGATTTTTTGGATTAACTACATCCTTTCGGAACTTTGTTTACCTAAACCGGCGTAAAATCATGGAAACTTTAATTTGATCGGGATTATTAATGATTGAGTGTAATCTTGGCGACTTATTTTGTTATAAAAATCATTTTTATGTAACTTTATCACGTATCTACAATTTTAATAAAATTTGATCTTTGGTGGCGTTTTATTATACTTTCAGCAAATTATAGATTTTCAGATGTTATAGAATTCTTCAAAATTATTCCTAGCTTACACAATTTTTAATATATTATTTCTGCAACTCATTTGATCTGTTGAAGAATTTACGACCTTCGTCAAGTGTTTAATAACACTGCTTTGCATATTTAACGTTCATTAAACACTTGTAAATTTAACATTTAGAATTTACTGGGTTTTATTATAATGTACAAGCCAATCAAGATATTTCTAACAAAGACGAGTGGACTCTTTTTTACGTTATCAGAAAAATCAGAGTTATGGAAGATTAAATTTGCGAAGTTTAAGGTTTAAGATTACATAAGTTCTTAGAGATCTAGCTTATGCCTAGCTTTCTTTAGAGATTGTATAATTTCTTTGGCATATCATACTCGTTGATTGGAACACCCACATCAAGAAAATCATAAGCATGACATAGACAATGGTCGCCGTCGTATCCTGGGTATGGCTTAGGCTATTCACTCTTACCTGGAATCATTAAAATAAAGGAGCATTTAGCGAGAAGATCGTGATCATTGCCACCTAGTTAATTAAGGAGAGTTTTTATTTTTCTCGAACGTGGTTCTCGCACAGATAGTCAGTCACTCCGTCGTATAGCGTCAGAGGACTTACCCGGTATCTGAGCTTCTATAGCCTAACCCTTTCTCAATTAAACCTTCTACGGTGCCTCTCTCTGCCTCTAATTGATCTGATTTCGTGTTTTTATTCGCGTCCACGAGAACCGAACAGCAGATCACCGGGACGATACTTGTAAGGTGGTGTCCTGTCGGTTATGTTAGCTATATGCAACATTAATTGCGAGTCTATCATTTAGGTACGATAATTTGGTTCGACTTTTATGGGCGCATTTGCATTTAAGAGTGGAAGAGGGAAATCATTAAGACTGAATTATTTCTGTAGAAGAGGAAATCTACTTTCAAACTTTTAGATTGTTTGGTATTATTTCCGTTCGCGATTAGTTCAAATATTGTGGGATGATTAGTGTCATGTCAAGTCACTGACGTTTATGAAAATCTGACAATTCGCAACAATAGCGACGAAAGCTTCTATCAGATTGCTTTTATAAATGCTTACAGCGTCTAAATCGTATGTTTTCGTACCCTATATCCATAGCTATGTTTTTAAAATGGGGATGTAAACTGAGACAAGTAGCTATTGTTATACCACATTTATTTTTTTAACTTAACAGTACTATCTCAACTGTAACTATCACAAAAAATAACTTGAATAACAAATTTTAGCAAATAATTTTAATAAATGCTTCCACCAGTATTCAAATGCAATAAACTGAAGTGGATCATAGATCATTAATGACATTTATGTAAGGTATTATTCTATCTGTTAAAAGGTGCAGTTTCATTGAATATTACATGAATCTAGGTGTGAAAAAGTTACGAAGGTGCAGCAATCAAAGAATTGAGTAATTGCAAAGTCATATAATTAGTCATACAAATTTCAGATTTCAACATTTTTCTGGATAAATAATAACATGTGTTATTTCCAACGAAAATATTAAAATACAACATGAATAAAATCCTGGTGTGTAAAATCTGATTACGTCGTGAATATAAGTCGAAGTAACAGTACAGAATAATTAAAAGACAATCAAAATATTACTCTCATATTTTGTATACAGATTAGGTATTGTTACAGAAACACATTTATCTTCATCATCTTTTTGATATCTTTATACGCAAGCAACGTGTGATAGTATTACAAATTATGTATTGTTATACCCAAGAAAACGTTGATTACTACTTTGTTTAACACTAATTGGTGGCTGTTAATTGTATATATGTACAAGTCTGGTATTAGTGCAAACTTGAAGATACCTTGTTGTTTCATAATTTTATTATAAAATTGTAATAATAATAAAGATGTATTGTTTTAAAAAGTTAAAATTTTAAAAAGTTTTTCATTTAGTACCTACTTCTTTATAATATGTTTAAGGTTTGAGAATTTTTTAATCATCATACTTGTGAAATTTTATAATTCTCAAAATTACGTTTTCAACAATTGTGTATATAATATTTCCGGTCGAGTGCATTGTGCTTTGAAATTTCTCAAAGTAAGCGGTGCCGGAGAGGGCTCCGTACCTCTCCGATCGAAATGATAAATTTTGTATCAGTCAATATTATAAAAGTCCGTGGGCCCGTTGTTGTTCTTGCATATTCATTCCGCTTATTGTAATATATCTGTCTTAGACAATAGGCACATCGTGTGGGGAACCGGTTTGGCTCGCATACGCGTGGTTATCGCCGCGGAGGCAAAAGAAAACATTAATAGAGAATATAAAACATAAGAATTATATGGCATGTTGATTAGTTCGTATTGTGTTCGATTGGACTGAAGGGATTTTTTAATAGAGTGAGGAGAGAAAATGGCCGCTTTTGACCGCGCTTGGGCGCTTTGTGATTGGTAATGGTACAATGTGATCTTACTTACAATCATTAAGTTAATATGATTACAAAACTAGTACTAATCACGATAGATATCGTTCAATCTGTTTGAACCAGACGGGCGTACTGAAAATAGCCTGTAATTCAGTATTTGACACAATGGCGCAGTCATACAGGAATTTTTGTGGTCTAAACAGGTGTGCCAACATTCTTAGAGTATCTGGGTGCATACTATAATACTAGTGCCCGATTGCACCATTTTTCCATAACTACTAAGCCAAGCTTAAATAATTTAAGTGTCGCTTATTGCATTGCACCTGAACATTAAGCGAAGCTTGATCACATAAGCTTCACCTAAATTTAAGCCGTGAAAATCTACGGCTTAAGGATTTAAGTGACACTTTGGTATGACATATGTAACGATTTGTCAAAATCTGGAAAATAAGTAAGGTTGTTGTCTGTCGTTTCTGCGGATTTTGGAAAGGATGGATTTTGATAACGACATGGTAGAAGACGATTTGGAGGATATAGAATTGGTAGAACTTTTTCCTCGCCAGATACATCTGCGTATCGACCAGTTCCACAATTTTAACAAAATGGATTTTTTTCAGGGATTTTGTTTAAGAAAGCGTACAGTGGTGGAAGGTTTGGGAGAAATTGAGGGATTATTAAATAAATAAATACATTTAATTGGCAATGTATTCCCCAAGATATTATTCAAAATTACTTTGCCACATTATAATTTTAGTTTTATTTTTAGTCTATTACCAGTATTGTTTTGTTTCATGCTTCCTTTGTGCCCTTTAAAATATATAAGACATTAGAGTTACCTACTATGAGTAGTTTATTTTACATCTTATTGTGTTAATACTAGAAATTGCAATAAAGTGTTTATTTTATATTTTTATTTATTCTTTAATGTGGTAAATTAGTAAAACGAAACTAATCCAGACATTATAGAACATAAAAAATATTTGAAGCAAAACTTAAACAAACAAAAATTATTAAATAAATAAATAATTAACTACATATTTAATTTTTTTCCTCTGCCGTATAATTTGCCCCGCGACTTCTTTTATTGGCGTCTAAAACATTTACATCAAATATCATCTAAATATTATGCACAAGAACACCTTACCTTCCACTAATACAGCTTCTTTAATTATAATAAAGTAATAAACATATACCCTCTGTATACTAACCACAAGAACTGAATTCAAACGTCAGTAATGCAAGTGACGGTTACATATAAATATTAAATGTCACTAAAAATATCACCAGAAAAATAAACGTTGCCAAGTCGAATTCATTCATAAGTGTACCTTTACTAAGTGACATATATGTATGCCTTGTGCAATCAAAATAAACATAAGCTTCACTTAAATACTAAGGACCGCTTAGCTAAGCTGGTCATTTATGGGGAAGTGGTGCAATCGGGCATAATTGTTTTTGAATTATTACTTCTTGTTTTTTTAAAGTAGCACATAATACGAATTCACATTTAGTACCCTAAAAGTGCTCTAAAAGTACATTTTCGGTAGAAATGTTTCAGTTTTCAGTTTTCTGCGGTATATTTAGTAATTGACAACAAGTAGTCTCAAACACAGACTTACCCTTTCGACAATAACTAATTAAATTGCAAAATTATTACAATTGATTGTTGTAAGAGCTGTAATTTATTGTTGCAGACTTGCAATAATGAATTATAGTGAAGACTTGACAGAAAAATTCAATAAATTACAAATTACAATATTGTTTAGCCTTTTGTTTTTAATTTATTTAGTCCTAGCATAAGTAGGGGCATCACCTGCGATCAGCACTACAACAAAACGAACAATTAAAAAGCATGTTTCTCATGATCGTGTATAAACGACCAGTTGTGGTATAAAGTAAATGATTAATGATACTATTAATTAGCATTCTAAGTTCCTGACCGAATATATCTATCCATCTTGATCTGGGTAATGCACTGCGTATATTTGCTTATTATTGCCATACCCAGGAATCATAGTACGGTATAGCGAAGGAAAAACGCTATTTGCTATTCGCGATCTGTGCGTACGACTAACGTGTTGTAATTAATAATTAATTATAAGCTAATTAGTTTAGATTTTTAATTACTTTGTATGGTTTTCCTGCCTCCTGACAGTCGTATGTTTCTACGTGATGGTTATACAGGCAAGAAATGAATTAAACCGTAATTGGTTTTGGTAATTTTTCGTTTTGAGTACGTAATTAGTTTTCTAAAATCTATCTCGTTTCGATTTTCTAATTATCAAGGTTTGCTTTTGAAATAACTTGGAGGAAGAGAGAAGGCACTTGGAGGAAGAGAGAAACGTGATATTTTTTGCAGATCTTGAAATTTATAAAATCTCAAAAATACAAGATGAATTGCAAAATACAAATTGCAAGTGACATGCAATTTGAGATATTCTAGTCGCGCAGATGTTCACCGAAAGCGACATCTAGGGACCCCCACCCGCACCAACAGCCGGCGCCCTTTTGTACCGAAATGACACAAAAAGAATCGAGCCGAACACAAAAAAAAACGAGCGCGTTGCAGGAGAAGGCGTGAGACGAAGTTTTTATTATTGAGATTGAGCATTGAGCAAGTACCCATTCGCCAGTTAAGTTTCGAGTGATTCTAAAATAGTCTACCCCTTCCGTTCGAGGAGTCTGACGCGTTTCCGGCTTCTCGTGATCGAGCCGAGTAACCCTTTCTTAGCATCTGGAAATAAATGGAATCGAAAAAAGTTGATGGAGCCTTATTAGAAATTAAATCCAACATATGGTGTGCTTTATATTATATACCTCTGAATCTTTTCTTCTAAATAAACTTATTTGTTTTTAAGTTTGATTTGAGATATTAAAGAAGAAATGTATTGACCAATGACAAGTTAAAATATACTTGTGCAACAACTCTGTTAAAATTAAAGGACTTTCTTTCTAATTTCACAAGGTAATTGAATAAATCTATTTGAGAAACAAAGAATTATGTAAATGGCTAAACCAAATATTCGCGCAGGCAAAAACGCAAAATTCAGTACGCGGGTAAACGTACGTACTAGCGCTGACCGACACAATACAGAGATTGAATTCCAACAGGGTCGTTAAAATTTTAATGCGCCGGCCTGAGAGTCGAGACCACGGTAGTAAAATTTAAATCAGTCAATCTTCCATACCTCGCAATACCTGTGCTCTTTATATTACCGAGAACTGCAAAGAACCACAACTGGAGTAGTATAAGAAAGGCAATGCATTCTTACCGTCAAATCACCTCGAACCGTTTTAAAAATAACAAAACAAAGCGACAAACAGTCGGGAAAATAAAAAGCGAACACAAAAAAAAAATTGGAAGCATTAAGAGCAGGGTTATTTTAAAACCCGTAAAGGGTACCTACAGCCAGAGAAACGATTCACGCAAGACCCACCATATGTTGCATTTATTATATGTACTATTATATGTAGAGCAGAAGAAAGATTGACTTATCAACGAGCTGTGTGAAGTTAGCAACAAAAGCCAGCAACAAAATTTTTTTCATCCGATTGCAATGAACTATACACCGTTGGAAAGCCCATGACGAGCTGAGTCTACCATAGTTATTGCAACGGGATCAATTAATAACTACTACCTAAAAAATTAAAAAGAAAGTCAAAATTTCAATGAATTTCCATATCTTTAGAACCACATATCTTCGCCAATACTTCATTATACTTAATAAGTGTAACACCAATCGAAAGCGCAAGCTTCGGTTATATTACCATAGTTATTGCAACCCAAAATTTTGCTAATTAGTGCCTCAAATAAATTAATCAAATATGAGTATTTTTAACATCCGGGTACCATATGTAGTCCCACCTAAATTAAGTTAAACAAACGTATTCGCTTTGTGTGATCATATCGATAAATACATCAAAAGATAGCTGAGACCTGCCTCTACCCATCATAGTTAGTGCAGAACAAAATTATAACAATTAGCGGGTGAAATAAATTAGTGAATTCCAGACACTTTTTCCATCGGCTATTGGTCGACGGCGAACAGCGCTATGTAAATCCTTTTGTGCAAACTTTTTGCAAGATTAAACCTTATCGGTATATACATCAAAAGATAGCTGAGACTTCCACCTACCTACCATAGTTATTGCAACGCAAATTTTTAACAATTAGCGGGTGAAATAAATTAGTGAATTGCAGACAGTTTTTCCATCGGCTATTGGTCGACGGCGAACAGCGCTATGTAAATCCTTTTGTGCAAACTGTTTGCAAGATTAAACCTTATCGGTATATACATCAAAAGATAGCTGAGACTTCCACCTACCTACCATAGTTATTGCAACGCAAATTTTTAACAATTAGCGGGTGAAATAAATTAGTGAATTGCAAACAGTTTTTCCATCGGCTATTGGTCGACGGCGAACAGCGCTATATAAATCCTTTTGTGCAACCTTATTGCGTGATTAAATCATATCGGTATACACAACAAATGATAGCTGAAACTTCCATTTACCTACCATAGTTATTGCAACGCAAATTTTTAACAATTAGTGGGTGAAATAAATTAATGAATTCCAGGCACTTTTTCCATCGGCTATTGGTCGGCGGCGAACGGTGCTATGTAAATCCTTTTGTGCAAACTTCACACAGCTTTATCAACGTCCACCCTAAGCCACTGTACCGAATTTTGTAGATATTAGTACAATTGTGTTATTGCTAGTTGTGTTATTAACAAAACACTAAGTCTTACAAAACACTTTATTCTATAGATTACGAAAGTAAACTTTTTACTCAAATTCTTCTATCTGTTGCCCAATTTCTCCTAAATACGTATGGATAAGCTTTAATATGGTTAAAAGTTTTTCCAATTCTCTTTATTTCATTTACTGTGTGCACGTTGACTAAACCTTCCATCACTTATCATTTTCGTGAAGCCACAGCCGCTCTGGACCGCTCTGGATCATTGTATCAAATTGTGCCAATTCGCAACCATGGCGACCTACTTTCCGACTACGTTTATGACTTCTTACAGAGTCTAAGCCGCACCCCGTAGATACGTAAGCTGATATCAGTTTGGTCCAAATCAGTTGAATTTCTAAGAAAATGCATGTAGCATTAGCCACTTCCAGTTGTCAGATAGTCACCAAAAGCAATCCAGTTCATACCCTGCTAATTCTAATAAAAAATTATTGTACCCAATATTTCGACTACATCGTTGACTCGTCTAAACGAAACCATCTGCAATTCTTCAAATTCTTGAAGCCTCAACCTGGGCTCAACGTAAGATAAGTGACCACTATGTTCTATAAAAACTGGTCAATTGGCAACCATGGTGACTAGGAAAATTATAAAGACCATTGATGTCTATATTGGTATACATATTTAAAGTGCAAGACATTTTCCAAAGATCATTGCATTGGATTCAGAAGACTTTATAACGCTTTGTTTCACTAAGATCCCTATTTTTTCGTCAATTAAAATACCTTCTTTCTAGAATGCTAGTCAGAAAATAAAGATGTACATTTTATCATAGAAAAGGAAAATGATGGCTCAAAATTTTGTGTCAGTTTGTGTAATCAATTTGGTAGACTATGATTATGAAGTACTCGTCGAATAATTAGTTTGTTTGGATTTACTCCAGTTCTCATGATAAACCGTGCAATCAACAGTATAGTATCTATAAGTTAAATTATGTTAATTTAGATCTCGCTTTGCTTTCTGTGTGGCTAGCAAGTGTTTATTTATCAAAATCAAACTTTTTGAAATATATCGAGCAAAAAAATGAACAAAAAATGGACATTGGGATAAGAAAAACTGACCATAGCGAATAACTATAATAGTAGGAAAAGCTAACATCGTTCATGAACCATTGGTAAGTCGAGAAAAAAAATAATTCCTCCACCACTATATATTAAATTTGAGCTTATTAAACAGTTTGTGAAAGCTTTATATAAGAACGGTGTTTGTTCCAAATGTATTTGTCATATTCTGGCCTCAATACAGGAAAATAAAAAGCCGGTATCTTTCATGGACCACAAATCGCTACCCTTATGAAAAAGATTTCAAAAATCACATGATTTAGGTTGAACTGGAGGCATAGACAAGCTTTGTATCAGTTGTCAAAACTTTTTTGGGAATCATAAAGCTGAAAAACATCCCGAAATCGTTGACAAAATGATTTTGAAAAACTGGGAACTAATATGAGTATCAAGTTACATTATTTGCATAGCCATTTAGATAAATTATCTAACAATTTGGGAGATTACAGTGAAGAACAAGGTGAACGGTGCCACCAGTAGGTGGTATATCAAGATAAAGGAGTAATTTTAATTTATGTGCCCATCAAACAATATACTGTGTTTAAAAAAAAAAAAACGATTTTTAAAATGATGGATTTACCTGATCTACGGTATTCCGAGAATCTGTTAGGACAACTATTAACACCTTAGCTAATGATTCCAGATCCCAAAATCTCAGACCCACGAAACCCGTAATAAATGAAGCACAGCTGACAAGCCCAATTTCTACCTCCGAAACAACCCGCAAAATCACAACTTCCTCAAACGCGTAACGACGTTTAAAACCCTTGTTTCCGTATACCATTTACCATTACCCACGTAAATATGCGGATAAAATCATTAAGCAAAAGACAGAAAAAGCACAATCATTAATATTAGAACATAAACATACGTTTTTGTATTTTTTATCCCGTAAGGCGGAGGCAGATGTGTCGTAGAAGAAACGTGAGATAAAGAAAATAACTCTCGGTGATTTTATAACCGCATGTTTCATTTCTTATTTAGGATATAAGACGCCTTTAATTTAGAAATAACGACGCTTTTGAGCGCATTTTATTATTTCTTGGTATACGTACAAGGGAGACGGACCCCTTTAAAATATTAAATTAAAAACTCCGGATAAAAATACCTCACACTATCTCCGCGTTATATTTATAACAGAAACACGAGATTGCATCCCTTTCAGTCCATTCAACCCTTCCTCCAGATGTTAATATCTTGGGAACGTCACAAACATAACCTAGGTATAAAGGAACATTAATTATTCCGCCCTTAGTTTTAGTGAATATGAGATCCGACTCTCCCCTATGTTTTTAGAAACGGTGTTTTTTAACACCGCGATATCAGCGTGGTGGTTTATGCTTATTTCTCGGCTTCTGAGAGTACTTCCTCTTTGGAAGTTCTCTGTTTTTTAACTTGGCGTTTAGATTGGGTTCTCACGGTGTTGTGTGTTTTATGTTTCAAGGTGTTTTCCCAGGACTCTAGGGAGCTATTTACAAGTGTTCTACACCGTGAGGGAATCCCCATTTTCGGTTCGTTTTTTTTTTAGTTTTCTTTTTCGTAGTTGGGTATGCAAAACAGGGATAAATTAAAATTGTTAGGGTTGAATGAGTTAGTGTAAGTGGGTGGTTGTTGGTTTATTAACCAATGACACATAAGTGAGAGTATTACTTAAATTTAACAATTAAGGTTTTGAAGCCAAATTAATTAGCAATATAACACCATTTCTTTAATTTCCATGTTGAATACTTAAAGGAGATTTAGTGTTATAAGTATAACTGTCAGCTTGTAAATTGAACTTTGATGAACTGGGGTAGTTTTTGACGATTGTATAATATTTTCAACAGGGTGTAGAAACGATTGTCAGACTTATCATACATTGTGGTAATTATGAAATATCTTACATTTTATTATACCGCAAGAACTAAGAAGGACAAATACTTCCAAAACCTAAAATTTGGGTTTTGTATTAGAATAGCATGCAAATCAAATTTACAAGGTTAAAGTGAAAGTCAACAGAACCATCTCTCGGTTAAACAGATCAAATAAGTTGTAGAAATCATTATTTTTACACATTTATTGTTGGCTAGAAAAAATGATACTAGGCAAGTGCAACCATGTCAGTAAATACACTAAAGTAAATATACTAAAATACTCCAACTAAAAAATCCACTTTACATCGAGTAATCAACAGTTAGTCGTCACAAATCATCAGCAAACCGTTGCTCTCAACTATTGACAACTGTTGACAACCGATGAGTTCGCTGAACGCGCCCATTTATTACATTCGTGTCAAACATGCTATCCTTCTTACGTTACCTAGCAAGCATATGTCAAGGTCACCTGACCATACCTGACATACACTGACATCCTTCACCGACAACAAAAAACGTCATTTTTCTGAACTGCGGTGGCTCAGTTTAACAATTCACCATGTCCGAGGAAGAAGAAGACGAGGAGGTTCCCCCACAGGAGGCTCCTTTGAAGTATGACCATCCTGAAGACATCCACAAAAATTTTACATGATTAATCTTATAGGCTTATAGGTCCCGAAGGACAACGTATCCTTACAGAACAAGTAATAGCAGAGAAGATCCTGACTTTCGAAGAGGCTTCCAGATGCCTTAACACACTTGGAAAGGACGAAAGCGGTGTCAGATACGCGTATTTGATGATATCAGCAGTTGATCAGTAAGTTGATGTTTACGTATTAGTATGTAGGTTTTTTTTTGAAAATTTGGAGATAGATGGAAGAAAACTTTTTAGTCCATAATTATCTAGAATCATGAAGATACAAATCTTAAGTTTGTGTTGGCGTTTGAAAAGATTTGATAATGTGCCATTTGCATACTTTATGTTGGGGTGGGTATGGATTCTATATAAATTTCTTATTTTCTGGTTCGTTCTCCAGGAAACTGACCAATATCGCAATCGTATTGAACTTCAAGCATCTGCTTTTTATCGACGTGAGCGGGAATTTCCTAACTCTAGAAGGACTGCAAGTCTTATCTCAGATGCCCTTTACGGTGTACATAAAAGCGCAAAGAAATCGGATTGAATCAGCAGCTTTGGAACCCATGCCGTATTTACAGGTATACTTGAAAAGTATTTCATATATATTAACATATTTATTAACTCCAAGAAAATATTGTTATTTTTAACTACTATTAAAGTCATAGTTAGGACTAACTAAGTCTTTGGATGTGTTAAATTGGACTGTACTGTCTTTTGTGGCGCCTTCGAGCATCAGTAGATGCTTGAAAAAAAAATCACTTGCACAACAGTTCTGTTTCTAATCTTATCTAGTAACATCAGCGCCAAACCAGCGGCACCATGAGGTATTAACTGAGGGTTGACTTCCACGTTAAGTACCCACGTAACATTTCTCAATGATTTTCACTACCAAACACCTGCAAGACGCTCAATCAAACAAAGAATCGAAGAATTTCCGTTCGATTATACATAGACATGGATTGTACCTACATTTTAATCAAACCATTTTGGAATTTTATCATTCTATACTCTTACATCGCGATAAAAGGCATCGCCATTGTTGTGCCGAGTTATGGAAGTTTACGTTGCGGCTCATCTAGATCTAGTTGAGGATAAGGGAGCGAATCAAGTAGCCGGTCCATTGTGTACACGGATGGACGGGTAAATTACTTTGGCGACTTGGTCGGGACCGCGTCTTAGCTCTTGAGGGCTTTTGTTTCGTCGATCGGACGGCTCTTGTTCCTTTTTATCAACTATGCGTTCCGTTGCAGGTGCTTTCCCTCAGCAGGAATCTTATAACTGAGACGTGCGATATCAATCAGCCGATGCTACAGGTTCTTGATCTCAACTGTAAGTACTGATTCAACAATCATTATTAGTATTAGTTTGGGATATAGTATATCGTACGTAATGCTAATACATACTGGAAATGAGAAATTATATTTTTAAGGACAAAACCAAAGATTTTGAATCGATTCTAAAATTGATAAAATGTTGAAAAATGTTCTGATATTTTTTGTTCTTCTAAAAATAAGATAAAGGATGACTTAGTATTATCTCTAGTCAAAATAAATGGTGTCAGAATTGGTATGTACACAGAGGGAACTCTAATCTTGGATATCAAGAATCATTATTCTTGCGTATATAGTGTAGCATGAAGAGGATTTTCTATATAAATAATATTTTATCTTGGATTTAAGAATTTAGTATGTTTATGTTAAGTATATATATCTCTGACGAAGAAAAAGTTATTCTTCAATAAAAAAGTATACATTCGTCTTACATGAACACACATATTTAGTTGGACGGAAAATATATATGCTTCAACGAAAAAACAGTTTCTTGACCCAAGATTCTAACTCTGAGAGATACATAGAAAGTTACAATTACTTTACAGATAGTGCTAACAGTTTTTCGCTTCTTTTGCCACATATTACTGCTATATAAGTTTGTGTTTTATTGCATGAGTGACTTACAAGGATTATGAGGAAAACCAGGATTGTAGTGGAATAGCCTACACAGTAAGAACTGTATTCTTGGTTATCAAGAAAAATTGCATTTAATTGATAAGCCTCCAAGATACTTAAGTCATATTTTCTCTAAATAATATTTTACGTTCTCTTATTCTGACTTTTAAACGTCGCTCGCATACTATCTAAATTTATAGTGCCAAAATAAGTAACAAAATGCATATGTAACTGAAAGTCATCAACCCTATAGAAACTAGACAAAAGTAAACAAATGTCTAACGAAGAGTTACAAGCGAGATGGGATTGAAAAGTAAATCACCGGCACACAAACAAACAGAACCTGAAACTCAGCTAACCGTGAACAAAATACTCGCAGTAAATCATACAAATCCGTGTAGAGATATATGTACACGTGGTGCACTGTCTGACAAGAGGAAGCATTACCTTTAGAACTACTAGAGTTTCATTTAAGTAGGCATGTATCTATAATGGAAATAGATAATGAATTGATGTTAGAGGGTATTCGAAGAAACTGAATATCCTTTCTAGTCTTGCATTTATTCGTTTCAACGTGTTATTAAAATTTTATAATTCAATTCATATTTTTTTATGAACGATTTTGGTTAAATTTGAGTTTTTATTATTCCCTCATTGAGACAATGAAGCGTCTAAACTACTCCGCTTAACAACCTAAGTCACTGAAGTTTGATTTGGTATCAGTATAATCAAAATCGTTTGAATATCTAAGAAAATGCATATAGATTGTACCATTTCCAGTTGTCACATTATCTCCAAAACTAATGCAGTTTATCCACTGGTAATTATAAATATATACACCAAATTTCAGCCCGATCCGTTGTACCGTTTGGACTATATCTTGTTTGACATTTGACAAAGTATTTCAGCTGAAGCCCAGAGAAAAAGTGAAATTCTTTTTCAAGATAAAATTTTAATGCAATGTCCACAACTTTTGTAACACACCGTATAAACGATTAGGAATCTTTGGGTGGCACTGTCAATTATATGGACCCCACAGTCCGTGAAGCGATGTATGTGTGTATCTATTTGTATATTCGATTGTACATGTGCGATAATATATCAAATGAAAAATGCCTATCGAACTGTAAATGTTCTAAAGCTGACTTGGAGTATCATATTATTCCCTGCGCGTTGTCATGTTCGAATTTGATTAATAACCGGCTACGCGCTTAACGGTAACAATGGACTTCGATCTGCATGTAAGGAAATTTTGAAATCATTTGCGTTTCGTAGAAATCGATGCGAGGCAGGAAGTAAAACGGAGATGTAGTGTTATGGTATATTATGATCAAAATCTAACAACCGCAATAACTTAAAACCTGACCGGTTAAACCGTTTTTAATAAGTTATATATCATTGGAAAGCGCATGACGCCCTGAATCTCCCCTAGTTTTGCCCGATCGAAAAAAATCAGAATTAGGGCCCAAAAAAATAAAATGAAAGTTGAATTTCTCGCAATTTTGCCGAAATTCCCGGGATCATATCTCAGTTATTACATAACCTATCTCAACGATCTTTGCACCACTGGAAAGGGCAGGTCTTCAGCTACACCCCATAGTTTTGCCCGATCAAAATTATGACAACTTCTGTCCCAAAAAAATTATTGAAATATTAGTGTTCTGAATGACCACCATATGCCAGCCACAACAGTTATCCACAACTCTTATTTATCAACCGATTTTAATGAGTTATACATCGTTGGAAAGCGAATGACGCCTTGAATCTCCCCTAGTTTTGCCCGATCGAAAAAATCAGAATTAGGGCCAAAAAAATTAAATTGAAAGTTGAATTTCTCGCAATTTTGCCGAAAACTTCAGAATTAGGGTCCCAAAATGAAAATAAATACATATTGATTTATTTTGTCTAAATTACCAGTGACGTATCTCAGTTATTAGAGCACCTATCTCAACGATCCTTGCATTGGTAGAAAGACATGTCAAATATAAAAAATATGTATTAATAAAATATATCACCATATTCACTAGTATTAAGTATTAACCCTTTTTCCTAAAGCCAATATGCTCTTATACGATGTGTAAAGTATGTAATAAAATGTTTTTAAGACTAAACTTTACGCTCTAAAAAATAATTAACTTTAAGGTAATTAAATTTAATAAATGATGTAATGAATTACCTTGTTGCGATTATATACTGTGTGTTGTTATTTGCACAAATAGTTTCTCCTACTTATCCTACACAACTCACAGTTATAAAACTGATTAGTAGGGACCTGTACGCACGTGATATGGAAAAATCTGCTATTGCATCTTAGATCAAGATTGTCGCATTCTGCGCAAGATAAACACTTGTCTTCTAAACTTTCTTAATTCTGTAATAAAACGCCTATTATTGATTGTTCAAATGAGATTGGGTTTGGGTTATTCATTTTACAGTTTTGTATCAGGCACTTCGCATAATAGCACGTACAACACCCACTATTTTATCCGTCCTTTATAAACTAAATCTTTTAGTTTATAATTAATGAAAGGTTGTGGTTTAGAAACTTGTTTTAAAATACCTTCAAATTTCCTTAAATAAAAAGCTGCATTAAATGAGTTATTTTCCAGTAGACCTAAATAGATAAATGTATGATTGTAAATATTTTCAATTGCAAGAGTCCATTGGCATGTATTGTGGATAAATTGCATTAAAATCGATGATTTACTTAGTAACATTTTGCTATTAATATTTATCAATGAAGTGGTATTGGTAATACCAACGTATCCCTCTTATGTATTGCACAAAGAACAGATAAGTATTGGTCCAAACTCATACCAGCTCATACTCCAGGGACATTAAACATGTATGACAATTTTTAAATCAATGACGTAAACGGTTTGGGCGCTATAAACTTTGTTAGAGGCTATCTGACAGAATCCAAAGCCTTCGTCGCTGTGGTCACATTTTAGTAAACGTGAGCTTTTTCTCTTGTTCCACGTCTAGGACAGTAATTGCCATAATGTTGATCTGGCAAAAGGGGAAGCAGATGACAACTTATATTTTCTATTGAAGTAAGAATTAATGGCATTAGGATATATTCCCGAGAAATGGGGTAAATTAGCAAGAAAATTAACGTTCAATTTCATTTTGCTGGCTCTAATTAATATTTTGATCGGGCAAAGCTATGGGGTGTACTTGAAGAAAAGATCGTTGAGATAGGTTGTGAGATATTCAGGGCGTTATGCGCTTTGATGTATAACTCATTAAAATCCGTTGAGAAATAAGAGTTGTGGATAACTGTTGTGGCTGGCATATGGTGGTCATTCGGAACACTAATATTTCAATAATTTTTTTGGGACAGAAGTTGTCATAATTTTGATCGGGCAAAACTATGGGGTACAGTTGAAGACCTGTACTTTCCAGTAATGCAAAGCTCGATGAGATCGGTTGCGTAATAACTGAGATATGATACCCGGAATTTCGGCAAAATTGCGAGAAATTTGACGTTCATGTTGATTTTTTGGGCCCTAATTATGATTTTTTCGATCGGACAAAACTAGGGAATATTCAGGGCGTTATGCGCTTTCCAGTGATGTATAACTCATTAAAATCGGTTCAGAAAAAAAGTTGTGGATAACTGTTGTGGCTAACTTCTCACCGGTTAAAACCTGCTGATTATAATGGAAGAATCATCAGCCTTTTAATTGAAATCTTGTAATTTTTTTTCTTTACTCTACCACTCACAAGCGCTTGCAGATGTTCAGACGTCCAATAATCCATATTTTACACAACATTGGACACAATATAAGTCATTTTGGGAATTTCTCATAGTTTAAATATATAAAGTAAAATATACCGCTATAGGTATTGTGTCAAAATAATATCACCATCATCATTATTCACAAAAATCCCATAAATTCAACGAAAAAGACAAAATTTACTACCCAAGTCGTAACCGATGACACCAAACTGACAATGTACGTTAAACATCCCTTTCAAAACCATCAAAACATCGTAAACCTTTCTAACCCGAAATCTCCAGGGGCATTTTCTCATACTTTACCTATCCCCACAAAAAAAAACCTTAAGGGTTAAAAACCCTTTCCTCTCGCGACAACTCTTCTCACGGCAAGAAAACTCCACACACACAAAAAAACCTATCGAATGTCAGTCGCGCGCAAAAAGGGGTAAAACACACCCTTATATTTCCCGAGTAGGGGAATTCCTCATTCCTGGATTCTCCGATTTCAATTTCACTTGGTCGCCAGAAATTCGAGCAGGTATAACGTGACGGCAACATTCAATTAGGATTTTTTGCAAAGGCAGGTAGCGATTTTTTCTACGTTTTTTTTTCTCGGCGAGAGTGTGTGGAGAGGTGGTGTACATGTGCTGGTATACTGGGGGGTGAAATCTTTTTGTCGTGTCACTGTAGTAACCTGGGGTGGTGATGATGTCGTGCGGCTGGGGACTGCATTAAAGATTAAAGGTGGAAAGGAAGTAGAAAAAGGGCACTTCCTGATAGTGTTGGGAGGTAGTTCTTTTTTTTTGCTTGGAGGTAATCGCAAGGGTTGGCGTGAATTCTTTAAGATTTGTCGATCCATCATTGTGTACAGTTTATTATTGTATGGATGTAATAATTAATTGATTTTCAATTTCAATTTTCAAAAAAGTAACGTTTCGACCAAACTGACACCATCTCATCCTGCAGTGATTCTAAATATGTATTTAAATTTACAGATCAATGGGATAATATTGCTATAAATTCGCTATAGACATTTATTTCAGTTGGTATGTGACGTAATGGAGAACTGACGTTTGAATATTATCGCCTGCCCTCGATTGATGAATAAATAAACAAGAAGTAGAGAAATAAATCTCGTATGTATTAGGTTTAAAGAATATTTTTTGGAATAAATGTTTATTTTTTGTCAATAGTATAGTTAGTGAAGTGATGAAAAGTGTTCGAGCAGTCACAAATACCGGCACAAGTTACGAATTAGTCCTTAGTTGTGCATGCGCCTTGAAGAATTAGCAATTAATAAGATTACTTAAAACTTACTGCCGCTCGAACAAAGCTATAGCCTTAAAATTTGAATAACTTTTGCTTCTTGCTCTTTCCCAGCATAAACTGCGATATGGATGATGGCGTCGCGTCGTTAGCATATCCTAAATACCACGTCAGCGTACATTTTCAACCGCGTTCGAGGTAATACCCAAAACGATCGTTTAAATAAGATTTGTTCCGAATGCAAAATACGTATCCCTTTTATCCCAGAATGTAATTGATTCGAAACAGGAGAGCGTCTGACAGGCCGTGAACAAAAAAAGACGCCTGCAACGAACACACGGACACACCAGTCAGGGGCATGACTAAATATTTTCGGCCTTTTCTGGCAACCCTTTTAATATATTCCCATATTTAAGCGATTCATTAATAACAACCACTACACCGGTCTCACAGTCACTACCTACGCCCTAACAGTCTACCTCACTCCAACCAGTACCACGTTACCAAGTTTGAAGAGGACAGAGAGTAGTTGTAAGGTATACGGGGTTCGTGAAAACCGATAGTCCGTCCGCTGGATCTCATTTATCATTTTTAAAAAAGTTGTGAGAAAAGTAAAAAACGTTTAAAAATTTCGAGGCTACCATCAATCATTCGGATAGGTCCGCCAGATACCATTTCTAAAATCCCGAATTTCTACTTTTGTGCGTTATTATTAAGCGTTACTCGTTCTCTCGCTGGTGGTTGGTTATTATTTCGGTTCTGTTTTCTTTTTTTTGTGTTTCTTTCTTTCTCCTTTTTTGATGTTTTGGTTCGGGTCGGTCTGGCGGTTGAGTTGGCGAGGTCGTTAGCCATTGTGTTATCGGGGGCACTTTGATCGTTTTCTACTTCGTTAAAGGGGTTAACGAATCCCCTGCCCACAATATCGGCTTAATTGGTGGCAATCATTTCAACGTTTCTATGCCTGGTTCTGCATATATGCATGAAAAACGAGCATCCGTTTGATGTATTCGTAGATAATGTCTTCTGCTTTTGGAATGTGTGACAAATAGATTCGAAGTTGAATGGATGATAACCTACCATTAAGGTTGCTTCAAACTTAAGTTAAAAATATTTTAAGCTCTTTCATATCGTCGTCACACACAAAATTCCGATAAAAATCATCTAAATCCATTTAAAATTTGCACAAAAGCCTACACCCGACACCCCATCACAAATTGTCGATGCAAAGTATCATATCAACTGACCCCAGACGATTCGGATCACGACTCCATCGCACTGGGTCGTGCCGAGAGTGTCAGGGATCAACCGTCGCGTCGTAGGTCATAGTAAGGGGTGGCGCGTGTCCGGCACTAGCACGCACCTCCGTCCGGTCGTCCGTCCGTCCGTCTCGTGTTTACCTACTTACCCACTGCACTCACTCTAGTCCCTCCAGCGTCAGGACCCGTATAATGGAGTCGTGCGACCGTCGAACGTATATGTTACCGCTAAGGTCCGAAATACGTTGATTTTGCCTAGTTAAAATCAGGATTCTCTAAATCTTCCGCTAAAACGCGAAAAATGTATGCCAAAAGATTATTTCGTGCTCTAACTGGTTAATAACAAGTTTAATGGGAAAAGCATAGTTCTTTATACAGTTGGATAGTTTTTTTTTGGATTTTTTCCATTATTTTATCAATTCAAAGTTTATTTATGAAAAATAAACTAATGTTTTTTATGTTTTGTTTTATTATTAAACAGAACATACACCATTATATTACTGACGATTACGTTTAATTAAAAGTAAATATATGATGTAATAATTCATTAAAACAAAATGTTAAAATGTTATCTTTTTAATATTTTAGCAATACATTTCTGTCTTTGTAGCTTGTTGTCGATCGTTTTGGCTTTTTCTGTTGTTAGTTATCAAAACGAACTGTTAGGATGTGTTGCTTATCATTAGTTAAAGCTGACATTAACTAGTTATTCCTGCGAAGAAGAAATCCGTAGTTAGAACCCGAAGCACGGTTTCGGGAACTCTAACTAAACAGAGTAGGCAATCTTGAGTCTAAGTAGGTAATAAATAGCAGCACTAATGCTTTTTCGAGTAGTATTCGGTCACTGATCTTCTAAACCACCAAAACATCGGTTACACAGGTTACTTTTCAAACTTCCAGCAAAAATCCCTGCGATATAATTTCTCGAAAAAAGCTTTTCTGAAAGAACCATCAAAATTTATCAAACAATAATAATAATAATAATAATAATAATAATAATAATAATAATAATAATAATAATAATAATAATAATAATAATAATAATAATAATAATAATAATAATAATAATAATAATAATAATAATAATAATAATAATAATAATAATAATAATAATAATAATAATAATAATAATAATAATAATAATAATAATAATAATAATAATAATAATAATAATAATAATAATAATAATAATAATAATAATAATAATAATAATAATAATAATAATAATAATAATAATAATAATAATAATAATAATAATAATAATAATAATGTCTTTATTTGATGTTAGATCAGTATAACGTATGAACAAAAAACTGCATAATAAACAGGGCGAACAGGACGAATTTTAATCCGTCAAAAAGCAACACGTAGCTCCTATACGTATACGCTCTACGTGCGAATACTCTAAAAGTACGGGTCCAGTTGAGCCACCAATTTGGATGAGCTTGAGTTTGACTGAACTGGACGGGACGGTCGTATGCGACGGTGGAGTTCCTTGCGCGGCCCACAATGATTTATGTATGTACGGCGGGAACGGTTTTTTTATTGCGTCGGAACCAAATAACACACGAGACGCGCACGACGTCTCTTCTTCGTCTGACGTCTTCATGTGGCTTCGGCTGTCTGCAGTCGACGGATTGGCGAAGATTGTGCACGTGAGGCCCTATATTATGCGTCGCTGGTTGTCTGCTTGAATGACAGCTGTCATATGAAATTTTTATGTGCGTCTGATACCGCGAGATGTCGGTCGGTTCGCATTTGTCGATATTTGAAAAGTCTGAATTATGGATGCTTGTTCTAAACAAAACCTTGGCTATCCCAACGTTGTACGCGTACTTTTTTTTTTTTTCATTGACTAATTAACCCAATAAATAGAACTCCAACATTGAACTACCTATACAAGGACAATACCTCAAGAAACAACAAAGAGACTCACGCAACAGACTCGAAATCTGCTAAGAAAGGACGAAACCACGTGTGCCTGTGGCACAATCGTCTCCGTCAAATCAAGAAAAGAAAAAAGTTTCAATAGTTCTCGAAGTATAATGATACAATTCCTATACGAAGGGTTGCCCTCGACACCGGTAAAACGATGGTGCGTTTTAACCATTACGATTTTTTTTACCTACTTATACACTCCGATTGACGCTCGGATTGAAATTTGCGCGACGAGCAGCTGTGTTTATCCGTAAAGGGTTTAAATTTGGTATAGGGTTACCTACTACTGTTTTCGCCTGGCTCCGGTTATATATTTTTAGCACAAAGGTGTTCGCTTTTTTTCAAACGCGGAAAGGGTAAAAGTTTAATGTATTTAAACAGCGGCTTTTTGCATTTTTCTCAGGGTGTGGGGTTGGTTTTTTGAGGCCGAAGAAACGGGCTCAAGGTGTGTACTGCTCGGGCGGAAAGGGGTTTAAGTTTAGAACATGGGAAACTGTGTCGGAATCTTAATTTTGGCTGTAACATGAAGGATGTGTTTAAAAAAACTGTGGGGTGCTTTTTGCCGTTAATTGGAACGAAATGACTTGAGATTTCTGCATCCGCTTCTAATGTGTTTCATTCATTGAGATGATATTTAGATTGGAGACTTCCGCGGTCCGAATCACTAGTTCTAAGATTTAGATTAAGTTCTAGATTTCCGGGAGAAAATCGCGTCAACGACGATAAAGTGGTCAACGTTTCGCACGCTGTTGCAAGAGGCATCTTCAGGACGTAACAGTAAGACGGCTACGAAGAGAATGGATTCTCTTCGTAGCATTTTCATGGTAAATGTTTCCCAGCCCATCAGGCTGAGGAAGTGCAACAACTCCTGATCATAATAATGATAATAATGATAATAATGATAATAATGATAATAATGATAATAATGATAATAATGATAATAATGATAATAATGATAATAATGATAATAATGATAATAATGATAATAATGATAATAATGATAATAATGATAATAATGATAATAATGATAATAATGATAATAATGATAATAATGATAATAATGATAATAATGATAATAATGATAATAATGATAATAATGATAATAATGATAATAATGATAATAATGATAATAATGATAATAATGATAATAATGATAATAATGATGATAATGATGATAATGATGATAATGATGATAATGATGATAATGATGATAATGATAATAATGATAATAATGATAATAATGATAATAATGATAATAATGATAATAATAAATAGCTTTTATTAACCTCAAAAATAAATAATACAATTTAGATTAAAAAAAAAAAAAAAAAAAACAAAAAGCAAAGATAATGAGGTTAATAGGCGTGGGTTGAGGATATTATCCTGCTCTTCCACCCAAACCCAGCAAAGCAACGAATGACATAGTGAGTAGTGAATATTAAATACGATAGGTAGCAAGGATGATGAAAACGTGTGGAAAACGTGTGGAAATTCATCTTTCAAGAAAGGCAAACGAAAATCTCTCGTTAACACACTAGTCAATCAAACGCAATCTCAATCTACTTCATTAATGACCTAACAAACTTTCTCGCAAAATCATACGAATCCGAGCCGAACTTCAATAAACACAATCACGATTGGTAACGAACATTGCACATAATCAATCATCCACTCGATTCCTAACTTTTTAAGAAAACCCACCGAGAAATAATTCTCACGAATTCCTCACATTTCCGCTCAAAAAACAGCACACCATTAACTCTATCCCATGGCGACCGATCGATTAAAAACTTAAAAATAAATAATCCATCATCCCCGGCGGTATCCGAGGAAACGCAACATCCCTTTCGCTTTTATCGAATACTCACTTCCGATATCTACTACCTGTGGTTCTTAGATCCATTAGCCAGGTCTTGAAAGGTATACAGAGGGTTTCTACTATTGTTGATGTATTTTTTTTTTATTTCGGGGGATTTTTTAGGGGAAGAAATAGAAAAAAACCGATGCAAGGGTTGTGTCGCGAGTAACTCGAACCCCGATTTAAAGTTCCGGAGTGGTGGCGATGCAATCCGACACCGGAGTTTGATTGATTGTGTATCGCACCGTCCGGACTGGCTGCTGGTGATTGATCGTTTCTCGATTTTTGCTAATTGTCGCAATGACGAATCAAGTGTGAAATTTTTAATTTCTGTGGGAAAGGTACGTTTTTTAAGCGTATGTATGCATGTATGTATTTGCCTGAGGGAGAGTTTCTTTTAATGGTTTCCGTCAGACGATGGTAACGGTTCTGCGAAGTCAAAGGGTTGTACGTAAAATTGATGAATTTAGCGATGTCGAATAACCGAATTGACAGATGTTGTGTGTGATAATAAGTATGCATATTGTGTCGGGATGAATGCCATATATGCAAACTCTGCTGTATGTGACGATTCATTTATCATTTGCAACGTGAAGGACATAACTCGAATTTACAACAGCATGTAAACACTTCAGTTCTTTATACACATTGATAATAATACTGTACCTAACCGTAAAATATTATAATTATATATTAAATTAAAGTAACATTCAGCCAAAATCTACTACGAGTCAAAAATTAATAGTCACACTATGAAACATGATAAATTCGACAAATTTACACGATTTCTTAAAAACTGTAGCGGCCAAATGGGAACAACGAACCGGGCTGAAATTACCAGGGGACGAACTATACTCTGTTCAGTGAAATTTTGCAGTGGTGGACGGGATTTAGCAAGCCAGATTTACACTGGTCAGCACGCTGACTATATAGTAACACTTTGTAACTATAGTATTACAACAATTTTGTAATAGGAAATTCAAACAAACTTCAAATTGTGATAATTTTATTTGCGCCAGTGTAGATCTGACTGCCGTTTGCACCAATAAACAAACAGCGTGAATTTCGATCCATATCCCGGCTAATACTGCAAAGTTTCGGCGGACAGAGTATATATTGTTTCCGGTGACAATCTGTCAACTGGAAGTGACAAATGTTACATGATTTTTATACGGATTGAACCACTTTTAACCAAAGTGATACCACCTCATCCTCCAGTGACTTTAAATATATATACCAATTTACAAGACAAGGGAATGGACGTTTTTCAGACGCTATAAACGTTTGACAGTTTGACAGTAAGTAGTAGGAAATTCGGGTAGGAGTAACCCCATATATTTTCTAATTGATTTTGATTTAAATATACAGGGTGTTAAAGTGTCACTTACTGGACTAGTAAGACCAGTGGTGTAGTAACAGATTAGTATATTATTGTACAAGTTTTATAAGACGTCAAATTGGCGCATGAGTTGTTTGGGGCACGAGGAGCGCCAGCGACGAGTGCCCCAAATGAACGAATGCGCCAATATGTCTTATAAAACGAGTGTAATATACCATTTTTTCTATTTTGAGTCATTAATTTTATAAAAATTTAGAAGTATATTAGGTAAAATTCCAATCTAGAGTATTTATGGGTGCAACCGTTGGTAACACTGTCATCTGTCACTTAAATTCAAATATCTGTGAAAAAGTAATTATTGATAATTATTATATACCATCATATACTAGTAGTACGAAACCTAGGATGCAACACGCATGTTTAAATATGTATAAAAATATACATACTTCGCAGTTTGTGCGATTCTAAAAAATCAGTTTGTGCTTACTTTTGTGGTTATGTGTATTTTCGTTTGACATGCATTTGATATCAATGTCACCAATCTTAGAAAAAAGTTACTAAAAACGGTGTTACAATTTGCTAATTGTAACACCGAAAACAGTGTTACAATGTGTGCATTGTGAATGCAAAGTAGAAAAAATATATTATGATTCTTGCAGCCTACAAAATATGTTAGGTGTTTGATGAAAAAACAATGTTTTTATTTCCCGACTAGTAGTACTCTAGAAGGAAAGTACTGTATTGAAAGAAACAAAAGTGATTTCAGCGAAAATACGCGTTTTGGGGTCCTCTGACTCCATTCCTATGATTTCTGGAGAATGTACGTCTGTGAACACAATAGTGTCCGAACGGAACAACGGATCAGGCTGAAATTTCGCACATATATTTAGAATTGCCAGGGGACGAACTGGATTTTGTTTGGCGACAATCTGACAACCGAAGGTAGCAAATGTTTTATGTGTCTTCTAAGGGATTCATCCAATTTTGCCCAAATTAATGCCAGCTCATCCTCCTGTGACTTTAAATATGTATACGTGTATACCAATTTACAGATCAATATGGGATGAACGGTTTAAATGCTATAAGCTTTTATAGATTCAGTTTGGCAGATTCCACAGTCGCTGTGGTTGCAAATTGGCAGATTTTGATAAACGACATGACATTACATAAAATGTTCTTCTTTGCCTCATTTTAGAACGGAGTCCAGAGTGACTGTGAAGTAATTATTTGATGATGCGGTTTACATACTACAAGAAAACAGTAACTCTCATTATAAACCATTTATGAGATGACAACATAAACATATTAACAACAACACTACAGCGATGCAATAGAATGCAATTCTTGCTTTAAATTTGAAGTTGGGGCGACATCTATCGAATCTTTGGGGCTTTGGGCCATCTTTGGGCTCAGCTTTTAGTAACCCTCATGCGCGCCGCACACTCAAGGTCGTAGATCGTGCAGAGTACGTGGGTCCATCTATGATCGTGGTTATGAAGCATTCTTACACCCTGAATATTTTAAATTTTCTTAATTAGGTACGGAAAATAACACGTTAGGGCAATTGTTGTAAATATGATTCTCCTACTAATAAATTTTCATGTTCCACAGCATTTAAAAAATACTAATACCTTTAATTTTGTTTTTTAGATACTTCCAAAAATAGCTCGATTCTTCCTAAACTGTGCATCAAACTTCTGTCTATCTATCCAATAAGGGTAGTTTCTGCCGACCTCTACTTATAACAAATGGGTAAAAAGTTGACCCCTCCCTTTTCGACAGAAATAGACGTTTTGGAATCGCAAAAATCCAAATCAACAAGAATATTTTTATCTAACAGTTACTCATTACTAGTCATCGCTATGAAATAAGCATCTTTTATTTGAACTGTTTTTTTATCTAAAATAAACCTTAAATGACTTTATCATACGATACAGCCGTGTTCAGGGGGGCAATTTGAAAGTTCAAGGGGCATCCGCTTACTATGATTTAATTTTTTTCTAAAAAATAGAATGGACATAAATTATACAAAATTTTCTCTACTATAGTTTATTATTTAACTATTTTGACGAAATTACAGAAATGGCGGATAATTTGCAAAATCGTTGAAAAATGATAAGAGTAAACCTCGAGTTCCTTTGGGCCCTTTTGGACAAAACTTCTTTCAGCTCTAAGTTTAGTCACGAAACTTCTAAATATGAAGGTTCGTCTCGATACCTTCAGTAGTTTCTCCGGAATCGTCGCCACAAAAAAACGGGTACACACACATACACACACACACACACACAGACATTTTTTGTACCTTGGTCAAAAATGTTCAGGGGGCCCAAAAAGACCTATTTCCGCTAAAATCTCAATTTTTTTTTCGACACGATTACAATACTTTGTCATACTACGTATGATAAAGTAAAAATTCAATTTGAACTATTCATACTTTCGATGATTGATGTATGTATATGTATTTTTGACAATAGTATTAATCAACCTTCAAATTGTGCACCATACACGACACCCAGGGCGACATCTATGGACAATACTCCTATTCAACAGCTGCAGCATTGCTTATGAAGGTGCTGCTAAACACAAGCAATGATCACTAGCTGATGAAGCAATTTACAATTGTTATTTTTATAAATCTAGTACTGTAGATGAAACATGTCTTAAAAGTTTTTCGTAAACAATTTATTTGTTGACAAAAGTATCATACAAGTAGTTGTTATTTGAAATTTTGGTGACAGAGGCGAGCGAACATGCGACGAGCGAGCAATGTTTGGGAACCGTATTGCAGAGCATTGCTCGCGAGCGGTGCAACCAATCTACCAGCACCTTCACATTGTGAATGATTCGCACCAATTTAACAATAACAATACAGTCAATAGCCTAATGGTATTTTGACATGTGACTGGTCGGTCGGCAATTATCCATTTAATAATAATATATTCGGCAACAGATGAGTGATCCTTAAGGCGAAAGAAAAAGTACTGTAAATGTTCAATCCGTCAATCATAACCGTCGCGATCGAGTCCCGAATCTTTTATTCTTGATTCCTTTCGCCCGACAGGAAATTGTCAACGGCATTATTGAGGCGATTGTTGCTCGATTGCTCGAAGACTAAGAGGTGAATAAACCATTTGGAGGAGCGATTACAGTTAAATCTGTCGTGTATAATTGAAAATATGTATTCATGTGTCGTCCTATTCCGCAGGCATCAATTTCAATAATACAGACTAACTGCATGCGTTTGAGTATTATTAGAAATTTATTGCTGGTGATTAGTTATCATTTTGTGATTGCCTCAGCTGTGTTTATGTGTTAATAGAGGTTGTTCCGTTAGGTCTTTGATGAACTTTGACAGATCAAAGACGAAGTTATATCGATGATTAATATTATATATATATATATATATATATATATATATATATATATATATATATATATATATATATATATATATATATATATATATATATATATATATATATATATATATATATATATATATATATATATTGATATATTATTAGTATGGCATTAAAAGAGGTAACCCACTCTAATGGTACAGTCACACCAATGTGACTTACAGAATTACTGTAAGTACTTCTGCAACTTGCAGAGTTTTTGCAGTATTTGTACAAAAAATTGTACAATTTTATGATTGTCATATTTTAACTAGTAATTATTCTATAGGCTGGTTACAGAACAGGTCACAGAAAAAAATATCTGGGGTGTCCCCCACCAAACTTTCCTACTACTTTCTTCATACATTCAAGCGTCGAAACCTTGCACATTATAATCATACAGTAACATTAACTGGCATGTCATGTCAATGGCCACTGACGTTTATTAAAATGTGTAACCATACCGACAAAGGATGCTTATTTGAAAACTTATAGCTGCAAACCGTTCCTTCCATTGATCTGTAAATTAAAATTGGTACACCCATTTAGAGTCATTGGTCAATTTGGTGAAGATCGATCGCATCTCTACGAAAATGCATGTAACATTGCCACTTCCGGTTGTCAGATTATCACAGAAGACAATCCAAAACATACACAAATACATACATTTTCCAGAAATCATTTCCATTGCATTTGCACCTTCACATCAATTAACGTTTAAATCAAAATAACGTTGTTACATTAAAAGATACGAGCAAATTTGTCCGATTTTTACTTATGTCATTTATGTCGTGACTCGCAGTGTAATTTTTTTTTATCAAATAATTACCAAGGCGTTCAACACATTTGCTATGGCACATGCAGCTAAAAAGTCGTGCGTTTTCTTTAGATGAGCAGAACGAGGTTGTTCAGCGGGTACTTTTGCGCCTAGGGTGCACGCTACCAGATATGCGCGCCTGTTCGTTCCGTGGCCGAAGTAAGGCGTTAGAATTGCCGCTGTTGATTTTGTATGATAGAGCTAGTACATATACAGTTAGAGTAGTTTTAAACTAAGTAGAGCACAGTGACATATGCAACCAATTATACCCAGTGCATGGTTTATAATTGACCCGCGTATATTCGGTTGCATACACAACTGTGCTCTCCTTGGTTTGAAACATCTATAATATTGTTTATAACGACGGCCAAGGGACCGGACATATTAGGTTGTTATATCCGTAGGTTGCTATAAGAAATAATTGAAAGCAATTTTTAGTTTCTAAAATAAGTACATAGTCTATGTACAACATATAATTTAAGTTATTTTTAAGAAGAAATCTGTTAATTTGCTTTGTTATATAGTAGTATTAAAAAAATCGGCCCCGATTGTCCTTTTTAAAGTTGATTGAATGACCTTCTTTTAATGATGGTGGCGTGAATTCTTCTAGGTCCTCATCATCGTTATTGGTTTCAGTTTCCAATTTCTCTGGATTTATATTTGCTAAAATTTCTTAAAAAAAACTCCCAGCTGCACTTTTGTACGCCACTCTGGATTTCAACAATTCACTCTGTATGTATACTATGTATGTGTGTATGTACATACATACATTATGTACTTTTAGGTTCATTGATATCCCTGGCTATGGAATTTTTCTTTTCTTAGTGGTTTTTGCGCCCATAGCTGTAGAAAGGTCCAGCGAGGTCCATAGTCCAGTCATTACGTGAACCGAGAAGGCTAAATTTTTGATATGACCTGGGGGGTGCCTACAAAAGCTTAACTTCAAATTGTCGACCAAGATTTCCTATGTGCATTTTCCGCCATCTTGAAAAAAGAGTTAAATTCAGTTTTTTCCAATAACTCGGTTTTCCGTTGAGATACGATAATTTTGAATCGATTCTTTTTTGTTGCTTTTTTTACGCTCTACAATTTAGGTTCTATACATTTTTTACCTAACATTCATCGTTATTGACATATCGATCGAAAAAGTCAAAATTTAAGGTAGTTAAATTTGTTTTTTGCTATTTTTCCAGCTGAGATACGATAATTTTGAATCAATACTTTTTTGTTGCTTTTTTCACGCTCTACAATTTAGGTGCTATACATCTTTTACCGATTCCACCGCTTTGCAAAGTCATAGTCAACAAATACGTTGCATTACCTCTCACTATTACCACCAACAAAAAGCGCAGTCCGCCAACACATTTTCCAGACATATCTACAAGTATAAACGTGGCTCGGATTTTTCAAAGATCCTCAGGAATGGGGTTGGCGACAGATTAATTACGGGCTGAAACTAATTTGCACCATAACACACCTGAACTTTTAAAACTCATTTCGTGCAAATGTAAATGAAAGTGTGATGCTGCTTGTGGGTGCAGAAAAGCAGGAATTAGTTGCTCGGTTATTTGCCTGCAATGTAATGGGCAAACACGGAGTCGACATTCTATTCAACGAAGACGACGACGACCGCATCATTTCCTGCGGTTCGAGAGTCTCCACAACTCGAAGAGTTAACCGAGGAAGAACTTCTTCAACCAGGACCATAGAAACGACGAAAAATATAAAAAAGAGGCCTTTTTATTTATTATTATTTTTGGCTACACAAAAAATTATTTTTCAATAAATTTCATGTGTTTGTTTCATAATTTGTCTGGTTTATTTATTTATTTTGTATCCCAATAATTCCCCGAACAACCTTTCATCCGTTTTGATGTGTGCATACAACCATGCGAGCGGCTAAATCGAAACGGGGCACGGACTTCACGACTTCGCGGCGCGCTAGTGATCGTAATTTTGGTCGAAGGGAAAAAATAAAAAAACGAAGTAGTAGGTCTGAACATGTTCTAAAAGTTTCATAATAGACATTTTTTCGATATCAATTGCGAGAAAAGAGAAAATAGCAAAAAACAAATTTCACTACCTTAAATTTTAAATTTTTGGATCGATATCTCAATAAGGATGAACGATAGGTAAAAAATGTGTAGTGCCTAAATTGTAGCGTAAAAAAGCAACAAAAAAGTTAAAATTATCGTATGTCAACGGAGAACCGAGTTATTGTAAAAAAACTGAATTTAACCCTTTTTTCAAGATGGCAGTAATCTGAATATGAAGTTTCCGATTAAAATATTCTAAAACACATACAGTGTATTATATGGATTCTCTAATATCTGCAAAAATAGGGATTTCTATTTAAGTTTTCAAATTAGCCCCCCGCCCCTTGGAGATATTAAAGTCTCGGTTCGACAAATTTTCTGTACAAGGCATATTTTTCGAGATATTACAGAATCCCAGATTAAATGAAGGTAATTTTCAATAAAATAAAGTTGTTTGTTGTAAAATGAAGTAGTTTTGTTGTTGCATTTGCTCAAAAGTAGATTGTCTAGTTAACAACATCACATTCCAGGAACCTAAAGTAAAAAGAAATATATAAAAATAGTAATGGATTAAACCAAATAGTACATTTTCAATTATTCATGTTACTCAGTTATACTTGTTAGTTTTAAAAAAAGTCGGACAAATAAGTTGGAAAAGTTTATTAGGTTTCCACTAAATAATTCCATTTAAAAAAATATAAAGACTGATATCTTACATAGTTGAATCACCCATTTTGATCACGAAAACTCTTAAGAGTTAGACGCAAATAACAAAATATTATTTTGAAAATAGTTTGACAAGCCCGGTACGAAGCAAATGCCAGGCTGGCAGTTCCGCATGCTCTTTCTTTTGGTAGTCCTATCAATGTACTTCATTGCACCGATATTTTTCCATCTTGATTTTACTATTTTGTAACTGGAATACAAATGAATCGTAATTTCTTTCATTGGGTATTATTTTCTGACAAAGCAACTTTTACAAATCATGGAGCCATGTTAATCATCATAACATGAATTATTGGAGTATTGAAACCCCACACCGGCTGCGTCAGGTTGAGCATCAGCGTCCTTGGTCTATCATCGATACCCATATCTTTGAAGGAAATTTAAACGGTGAAATGTACCTACCAAGATTTCCTAGACAATGCATTGCCACAGTTACTTGATGACGTAAGTTTAGAAGTGCGACAGAACATGTGGTTTCAACATGACGGTTGTCTTGGGCAATATTCAGTAGTAGCACGCGAAGTACTTGATCGTAATTTTCACGGTCGCTGGATCGGTAGGACCGGTCCGATAAATTGGCATATTAGATCATCAGAACCGACATTGCCAGATTTTTTTTGGTGTACCTGAAAGATGCCACCGTCACCGTCTACGAATCACAAAAACTACTTTTATTTCAACATTTATTTAACATTTCCTTATTGTACAACATCACTACAGTAATAATAATAATAATAATAATAATAAAACGGTCAGCGCACCGGCCTGAACAAAATCAATGTCTAATTGAAAGCAAAAAGTTTACAAGAGTAATTAATGTAATGCCCAATAATGATAAAGTTGTTTGTGCAGCCGAATTACATCTATCCGTTGAACAAGATCCACAAAAGTCAACGCTTTCTGCGTATGATTTTATATTGTCGCAATCATAGGACACAATAGACGTCATTTCGCATCCCCTCGTCACCTTCCTTACCCCGTTGTAGGTGTACTGCTCCATGAAGCATGCCAAGGCCCTAGTTGCCGCATCAGGACTGATTTCACCTCCCGTTGGTCCCGTCGCGTTTTCTTCTTTTGAGAAACGATAACTGCATGTGTACGTTTCCAAATTATTCTCTTTTGGGGAAAAACATGGTCCGTCATCTTCGTCCCTGCAAGAGTAGCATTCCAAACATTGGCCTGAAATATGAAGAAAAGAAAATATTATCTTGCAGATATACAAATCATTTCGAATGGCGTTTTTAAAACCCGAAACTAGCAACAACACCAGAAATTAGTATTTTGACCTTTACATTTGAAAATGGTTATCGCAGCGTTTACATGAGTGTTTTCAAAACATTTTTACGTAACTGCTAGTATTTAGATGAAAAATGTTTTAGGAAAGTTTTATCATATAAACGGAGAAAGTTCAATTGTTAAGTACGTTTTTTTTTAATAAATACATAAATACATGTATTGTAACGAAATGCACGCATTGCGTTTTAAATAATTGCGAATTTATTATTAGTGTTAAGTTTTTGTTGTTTTATAGAGGTTATTCGCATTTATTTTTGTACATGTTTTTCTATCGTTTAAAGATTAGGAAATATTCATTAATTTAATCTCAAGTAATCGGCTCTAATATCTAATATCGGCTCTATTCAATCTGGCGAGGTTCAACATAATATTTTGATTAGAAAATAAGTAAACAAAGTAACGATAGGAGATGTTGTAATGGTTATTACAGAGAATAGATATTATTGTATCACTATTTTAATTAGAAAGCATACATAAAATAAAATTTTTAGAGTTAAATTTTTAGAAATAAAACAAAGACCAGTTGGACAATCTGATAATAAAATGTAATGGGTCGGAAACACATTATTTATTTATTAAGATATGATCAAATTAAGGGAGATATTTGTAAGAACTTTCGGGAATGTCAAAGGTTTCTGCTAGGGTTGAACATCTGGTTTAGGATTTGACCGCGTGTTATAAGTTTAAAATTGAAGAGTTGTCATTGGCTAAGAAGAAATGCTTCCGGCTTCCTTTGGGGTCGAGGGATGCAAACGAACAGATCTCGCTCTTCTCATTTCAACCACCGTCATGTAAAGTACACGTTTTTGTGGAGCGTTCTTAGGCGCTTAAGTTTATCCCTGGTAAGTCTTATCAACTCGTCTCGCATATCATTGTAAATTAAATTATTCATATCTCTGCTAAAAGTGTGTCTGTCTAAATCAACTCCTAGGTTTAATTTAAACGTCAATATGTTCAAAGCTTCATTCATTTTTCTATGTAACCTATCAAACGGGATTGTTGATTATTATTGTTAATAGATGTTATTGTTTTGATAAGTGTTTCGTTTCATTTGAGTAGTCTTGCTTTATCAGCCCTTATTAAATGTTAAATACTTAAACGCGTCAGTTAGTAGTCAGAAAATGTCTTTTGTGATAATCTGACAACCGGAAGTGGAAAATGTTGCGTGCGTCTTCCTATGTTAAAAATCGGCCTACCGTTAAAATCTAAAAATTTAATACAACACATAAAGTCTGTTGTACTGTATGGCCCGGCCCGGACCGACACTCGGGCCGAGTTCAGGCTCGGGCCGAAGCTCCCAGCTCAAACGCCGCCCCCGTGAGCATAAACATCTACTTTATGCCCTTGCTAAAATGCAGTAAAGCAAACACAGAAATAACAAAATTGTTCTTTATTGAGTTACCTGTTATTATTATACTTTAGTTTATATAGGCTAAAAGTAATTCAATAAATTGTCGCTGAAATGCATACAACAGCTAGTAGTAGCAAACTAAAGTATGATAAACGTAGGTTTGCACCAGTGTTGCATCTGTCAGTTGAACAGGATCTACAAAAGTCAACACTGACCACAAAGGCGTCCGTAGCCAGCTGTCTGCATTCATCCTCTATAGCACTGGCAAAATAACAACCCCTAGCAACCCATGGGTCGAGAGTATCGATGACCGATCGCTGGGTCCAACGTGCGCTGACACATACAAGGCCATGTGATTTGGCATGACTTTCCGTATCAAGGATTGTTGCATTTAATCCTTTTATTGTTTTTGCATTAAACTCAGTGCAAGTAACAGTGGGAACATTGTTTGCCACCGGCGAAAAGCAATCTCCATCGATCGTATCGACACACTCGTAACATTCCAAGCATTTACCTAAAATAATGCAATGTTAGCACTTTTTAATAAGATAGAAAAGGTAGGTACTCACCGCCAGAGATGGCTAATACCAACAGCAACAAAACAATATACATTGCTTCGATCTTGAATTTGTAACGATTTGAACTGAATTGGTCACAAATTCG
The DNA here is from genome assembly GCA_963971325.1 of Aphodius granarius. Classification (NCBI taxonomy): domain Eukaryota; kingdom Metazoa; phylum Arthropoda; class Insecta; order Coleoptera; family Scarabaeidae; genus Aphodius; species Aphodius granarius. The sequence goes on from OZ020224.1 coordinate 5,233,176, forward strand.
GATGCATTGTATTTATAAAGTTACTCCCACTAAGCTACACACTCGAAAGGATTAAGAAATGAAATCTGCTAATCCAGTAACTTGTCGGGTTATTATGGAAAAATGATATTTGTAATTTATATTTAATTTAGGATACATCTGGTTTCATGAATCAACAAAGTGTGGTTTATTTTCGGTCTCCTAGTAAAAATATTAAGAGGCCAAAGATATAGAAGCGGGTAGAAAACAAATTCTAATATTGGTTATCAACCATTCCGATTTCTTTTCATTTTGGTATCAACATTTTTCAGCGTAAAAGTACGTTTTAATTGGAAACTAATGGCCGGATACTGCACTCTATAGTGCGTATTCAATGTGGGATGACATCAGAGCTGCCAATTTGGAGGATATGCACCTTGTCTAGTACAGGTAATCAATGGAAAAAAATGAGATATCAGTGGAAATATGCGGTTTGAGGTCGTTTGAATCCATTGTTTAAAAGATTTAAAAAATGCCTCTGGATGTGTGATATCTGCGAATACGATTTCGTGCGATTACCGTGCCATCTGTAGCGAATCGAGGAAAATGTTTCGGACAAATCGTACGTAGAAACGAATCTGCGAGTTTCCTGTTTAAGTTTTCAAATTTGTAGGTTTCAAATAATCACATTAATCTGTAAGATGGGCTTGGCCTTAAATATACAGAGCTTTCTTGGCTCTCATAAATTCTCAGTTGTTAATAAGGAATAAAGTACAAATTTACACACAAATGTTAAAATCTGTTTGGCTGTACAGCAGTCAACTTTGGGGTTGTGGCAAAAAGACAAATATTCAAGGTATCGAATTTTTCCTATATAGAGTGCTAAGAAACATTGTTAACACCGCTTGGTGCATAAGGAACAGAGACCTTTACCGCGATCTTGGTGTCGCAAATGTCATTGACGAGGTAAAAAGATTTGCTGCTAAGCACAAATCTCACTACATCATCACGTCAATGTGGAGGTCTTGCAGTTAATGGACAACCAGAACCTAGTGAGAAGACTGCAAAGAACTATACCCTTCGAACTAGTGTACTGCGTAAAGCAGAGTGCAGTAAGTGTAGTGACAGTGCCATTAATTATATTCAAGTAGCATAGTTTTAAGAAGTCAGATCCAAATTGATAGTTAATCCTTTAGATTAATTTCACTAAACCCAGTCTATTGTGCTTATTAATAAAAAAAACTTATTATGTGCAAGTTTTAAGAAGTCCGCTTCAAATTGACAGTTAATCCGTTAGATTAGTTTCAATAAACACACCCTATTATGCTTATTAATAAAAAAGCATTAATCTTTATAAGCTGAGGAGGGGGCATTTAGCGTAGCTACACAATAAATCCTTTTATAGTAATCTTTATCGTACATTAGTAAGTGCATAGTAATGGGTTAATAATATCGTTTTTTGTTGTTTCTAGTTTGTAAGCTTATAATGATTGTGAATTAAATTATCAGAGATTGGATTGGTTACTGCATCTTTTAATGCTTGTTCAGTATGAGATTCATAAGGTGGCCGTTAATATTATGAAAGCAAAAGATGTCGTAACCTTGTAATGTGGTGCCGGTAGCATGCAGATTTTTGCCTAATTTGGTGACGGCGATTAACAATAAAATTCTATTTGACAGTAGTATTTATTGTGAAAAAGAAGAGCATTGAACCATATGTAAAGTAGCATGCAGTTTTATAAGTTTATTGTTTATTGTTTTATAGATATGTGGTTTTCCTTTCAGACTAGTATCCTAGAAGGAAGAAAGTTTTGTAACCGATGGAAAAAATCACAGAGTAAAAACATGATCTTTTATTTTCATAAAATTAAGGGAGCTACATGCTTCAGTCTTGCACAAGAACCTAGTCAGTCAGTTCGTTATTTACTTAGCTCACGTCCAATTAACTCTTGTAGAGGGTACCAAAAAAAGTATTTCTGATCATACGAACTTATTATTGCAAAAAGAAACTGGGAATGGATGAGATCTTTTGGTGTCATTGTAATAATTTACACAAGAAAAGAAAAAATTAGCCAACAATAGTTGATCACGGCTTGTGACTCATGAATTTTGAAAAATTGCGAGTAACTCTAAAACAATCTTTTCTACAAAAACCGGTGTACCTTTTTGTGATTGTTAATAGCTATATGCAAGGTTCATGTCCTATGACCTATGTTATGCAGTTGTTAGTTGTCAATCAAAAGCGTCTGGTTTTGGGGCACTACTGACTACTAAATATTTTTATGACTTTTGTATAAAACATGTAATACAGAGTAACTCACTTTGTATAGTAATATATTAGCACTTTTAATGCGTGTCATATAGGGTTTAAAGACGTTCCCTTCTATAGAAAAATACAAACTAACATCTGTAACATAATCACAGTATTGTTATATTGCATCAAATAAAATCCATACTTGCTACACGCAATCATTCAGTTGTCGGTTGACTTTTCCATTTCGCTAAAAAAGCCTCAATATGTTTAGTTTACTGTTTCAACGAGTAGACCGAACGTAGCGTGCGTTTCATCCGTATTCTCCCTGTCTGTGCACCTGACATTCGTCGTGAGTGTTTGGGAATCATTTGTTTTCCGTTTCATTTTCAGACAATCAAATCTACACGCCACAGTTCGATCAGGAGAGGCTGACTTCCGTAAAGCAGCTGGAACTGCGAGGCAATCAGATGTTCGACATCAGCGGCGTATTTCCCTTGGCACTGGAAAATTTATATTTGGTGAGTGCTAACAAATATTTATTGTTGTTTTATAAATATTTGTAGTTGTTTTGTATAACAACTATGACAAATATCTGGGGTGGCCCTCACCCAACTTTCCGACTACACCGTTGGCACAATGAAGTGTCTGAACACTATTGCAATTATTCAATATATTAGTTAGAGTCATATCTGGGCGCTACGTAACGTCAATGTCTATGACAGAATTACATTTGTCATCCTGACATTTAATGTCAGGCTGTGGATTCTGTGGTAGGTTCCGTTGTTTCTAATAAAACTCTAATATAAAAAATTATTTGTCAATTAAAAAGAATAGTGTTTATCTGCAATATCTTTCTTCTCATTAGAAAGCACTAATTTGACGATTACAAATAACCTCACCCTATACGGGGGTACATTTACCCATTAAACAAATTGTTCATTAGCAAAATTGAACGTTTAAACATTCGACACGCGAGTATGGGACACATTTGTCGCTACATGACCGACTTGCGGTAATTTGTTTACGCAAATCAGGCATCCGTATGCGGGTCACGTGTACGTTGACAGTTTTTATTGAATTTCACATTCGACAGACGTCGCTTTGGACCGTAACTGGCATGTTTTCCCCATTCGTTCACTGTCTACCGGTTTTAATTCCTCTTTGGTGGTTAAGTCACCCTCTGGCGTTTAAAACACTCCAGTTACTGTGACAGTTAATTACCGTCGCTACTCCCATCGGAACCACGCTCAGAACGTGCCCAGTCCTTGCTGGGCATTATACCGAGTGTTCCACTGTGTACGTTGGGTACTGACTAAGCGATTTCTCTTTTTACACACGTGCGAATCCCTTTTGACAGGTGTTCATAAGTCATAGAATAAGTGTGGGCTAAACCGCTCATCCCATTGATCCCAATAACTCATTATACTTGAACCTTCACTTCTTCAACTAACCAATGATCTTTAGAATATTTCATTACCTTCATCCATCTCCTTTCACCGAACTGTTCCCAGGCTTCCGTCGTGTTACAAAAAGATTTAACAGCGATAAAACAGGGCCCATCCCGACCTTTGTTTTTCGGGCAATAATCCTTTGTTTTTTATTGGGCCCGGTCCAGACCGTTCCGTCAATTGCCGTTCGTTACTTGTCGTTTGCGCGCCCTTAGTTATTTCAGAGCGTGCGAGTGAGGCGCCCCACAGGTCCAATTTTCGGACATAAAAACTCGGCCGCCCTTTGAGTGTATCTGAAATGGGATCTCAATTGTGATCGGCTCGGCCCTACACTCCCTACATGCCCTACAGGCCGTTCCGAAGGCGGAGGACGCGTTACAAGGGTATTTGCCACGGGCGCCACTGTAGTGCTGAAGGTGCAGGGCCGGATTTTTTCCTCGATTACAATGCTATCGTTCTAAGTTATTAGTCGGAAAGAAAAAAGGAGCAAATTCTGTCATCAATGGCTATGCATGCACACAAGAATTAAGAAAATTTCGTTTTTTTTTTTCAGGTTTAAAATTTGAATGAGGGAAAGGAACTTATATTGCTTACTATAAGAAAATAATTGATAAACTTGTGGAACTGAGTCAAGAAAGAAACTTTTTATCTAACATCCAACACTTAGCTATTGAAAAATTAGTTGAAAATATCTCTAGGGTCTCAAAGTAGGTTAATCCGGCACTGCGCACTGGTTGGGGGCAATTTGTAACTGTGCTGACGAGGATGTCTACGAGGGGCGAGGTGGCGCTATGAGCGTTTGACAAATACGGCGGGCGTCAAATTTCACGTGATAAACGGGCGGCCGGAAAAGGTTTTTCCGGAAATTGTATTCGCGCAGTGCGTTTTTATTCGTCTCGGTTTGTGAATGGGACCGGCTTTTCTTCTTGGAAACTGAAATCAAATTTATTTCGTTTGATATGTGAGCAAAGTTTTGTAACAATTTCGCTATTCGAAAAATCTTTAAATTTTAAGAGGAATACCTATATTGTTTTAACATATAATTTTTCTACACTGCATAATCTATATATGTATTTTTATCATATATTTTTATGTTCGTTTCAGGCAGAAAACAGAATTAGTAAATTTGTCGAAGATGACATGGCCAAGCTCACCAACTTAAAAATTCTACACTTACGAAACAACCAGATAAGAAAATTGGACGGATTCTCTAAATTTATGGTCAATCTTACCTACCTTAACCTGAGACAGAACAAAATAACCAAAGTAAGACAATTTAGGAAGTTACAGTGCCTCCCTGTACTTGAGACCCTGGTGTACTCAGACAACCCAGTTGCAGGTAAAACACGCATAAACTTTTCTGGAACGTTTCTTTGGTACTCCCATTGTGAATTTTCTAATATACAATACAGAAATTATAGTAAATAAAAACCCCGAAGAAGCCAATGATATCTGGCGAAACGTTACACGGTGTGATAATAAAGTAGAATAAAAAATAGAACGACTAAGTTTTTATTATGTATTTTATTTTGTTCGATACCAGGTGAACCAAAAGCTGCTGGCGAAGATGAAGATGAAGACGATGAAGATGCCGAAGGCGAGGAAGAGAAAGTTGAAGATCCGACTAGGTGTGGTTAAGCTAAGTGCTGCTTTTGGAATATTATATCTTAAACTTAGTTGACTTGCAGGGTTCCTGTATTGGTCCTGCTCCCCAATTTAAAGAGGATTAATAAACTTCCTATTGGTATTGAGGAAAGGGAAGATGCATTTGAAACTAAGGACGAGAAGTATGAGGAAATAATGAACGAAGACAGTAAGTGGATTATTTATTATTACTTTTGTAAAAGTATTACACTGTTATAATTGGTGTACAAAGCGCATAGTGGTCCGTTTTTAACTTCTAGAGCTATTCGGTGTACATACTGCATAGCAAGCAACAAAAAATGATAATAAAACACAAAACTGAAAAATTGCATAAGGTTCGAACCCTTCAATCCGTCAACGAGGTAGTTTTTTTTACTTTCCAATTTCTATCCTAGAAGAAAAGTATCCGTCAAATGTCTGCTTTTGCATTTACACACTTCATTTGCGATAGACTTTGTGTTTATCGGATATTCCGCCCACATTCTTACCCACAAGTACGTGACATTTGTTACAAACAAACTTGTTGGCCACTACTGCTAATTGACCAATTCATAAATTGATCAATTTGGAAATCTCCCAACGTTCGTTTGCAACTCGTTTTCCCGACATTAATCAGACCCAGTAGACCGTAACCTCCGTAACCTACCCTAATGCACGTGCCTAGTGCCTACGTAGTGTCTCCACGTCCCTTAGGCAGCCGATAGTGGAGCCATTCGTCTTGGAGCCTCTCTGAGGGTGGTAACGTACCCCCAGGTAGCATATAACTAACGACGTCTCAACGGGGGGATTGAAATGTCGGAAATTAGAGAGGAAGATCGAAATTGCCACTGTTTCTATACAGGGTGAGATAATTGATTCGCCATCGTTAATACTTTAAAATTAAACGAAAAAAATCTGATGTGGCCAGGCACATGACTTTATCATACGATAAATTGAGATTTTAGCGGAAATAGGTCTTTTTGGGCCCCCTGAACATTTTTGACCAAGGTACAAAAAATGTCTATGTCTGTGTGTGTGTGTGTGTGTGTGTGTGTGTGTGTGTGTGTGTGTGTGTGTGTGTGTGTGTGTGTGTGTGTGTGTGTGTGTGTGTGTGTGTGTGTGTGTGTGTGTGTATGTGTGTGTGTATACCCGTTTTTTGTGGCGACGATTCCGGAGAAACTACTGAAGGTATCGAGATGAAACTTCATATTTAGAAGTATCGTGACTAAACTTAGAGCTGAAAGAAGTTTTGTCCAAAAGGGCCCAAAGGAACTCGAGGTTTACTCTTATCATTTTTCAACGATTTTGCAAATTAGCCGCCATTTCTGTAATTTCGTCAAAATAGTTAAATAATAAACTATAGTAGAGAAAATTTTGTATAATTTATGTCCATTCCATTTTTCGGAAAAAAAAAATTAAATCATAGTAAGCGGATGCCCCTTGAACTTTCAAATTGCCCCCCTGAACACGGCTGTATCGTATGATAAAGTCATGTGCCTGGCCACATCAGATTTTTTTCCAAAAAATGGAATGGACATAAATTATACAAAATTTTCTCTACTATAGTTTATTATTTAACTATTTTGACGAAATTACAGAAATGGCGGCTAATTTGCAAAATCGTTGAAAAATGATAAGAGTAAATCTCGAGTTCCTTTGGGCCCTTTTGGACAAAACTTCTTTCAGCTCTAAGTTTAGTCACGAAACTTCTAAATATGAAGTTTCGTTTCGATACCTTCAGTAGTTTCTCCGGAATCGTCGCCACAAAAAACGGGTACACACACATACACACACAGACATTTTTTTGTACCTTGGTCAAAAATGTTCAGGGGGCCCAAAAAGACCTATTTCCGCTAAAATCTCAATTTTTTTTTTCGACACGATTACAATACTTTGTTATACTACGTATGATAAAGTAAAAAATGTTTTATACAAAAGTTGTGAGAATCATCGTAAACAACTCGTATTTTTTATTGTTTTTAGTGTAAATATATTTATAATAAAGGAAATTCAGTAAGCAAATAAGCAACAATATTCCCAATGCACTATTTATTATTTTTTTATGCTCTAAGTTATAAAAAATATATATTTTTTCGTCTCAACTGCCACTTCGAATAGGCCATTTACCTGCGTCTCTTTGCAGTATACATAACAGTAAAATTCTGACATGACACACCTCGTTTTAGCAGTTCTAAAGTTTTACGTTATTGAGATCAGTGCCATTATTGGGTTCGTACGATGTGAGTGGATGCAACTCAGTATGAATGCGAAAATGACGCCATTACTTGGACAAATTGACTGTCAACAAGTTCCAAAGACTTTTATCAAGTCGACGCCTCTTAAAATATATGCCAGAGCCAGCGCACGGCAGAAGATTTTTGCCGTTTCGCTCCTCGAATTTACCAATAATATATGCACGCGGAAAAGCATCTTGTTACGGTCTTTTACAAAGGCGATGCTGCACATATTCGAGATGGATTTCTTTGATCCCGTTTCGTCTCTTTACGATCTGTACAGTTTTCATAGAGAAAACGTGCTCTTTGTTGAGAATGTTTTATTTCCGATGTGTGAAAGCCGCCGGATATCTGGGGAAAGGATGTTTTAGAAAACTACACACAACTGGCTGAATTGACAGAGACATTTTCCATTACAATATTGCGCGATTAAGACATAAGTTTATCTCGAAAATTGTATTAATTTATTTATATATGCATATGTGATGTATCAAAAAATCACAATAAATAATCGCAACCTCAACGTTGTGGTTATCTCTCGAGTCCGTCTGGCGAATACGGAACAAGAAATGTCTGCTTGGTGCAGTCAGTTGCGGTTTAGTGTCTTGGTCCGGGATGAAGCGACCCTCTGGCCGACGTAAGCAAGCTGTTGCATTTTCCGGACCACGGCAATTGCCGTAATGTTCTTCCGCGGTCAGGGAGTTGGACAAAGGAGTGAGTCTACTCCGACTTTGGAACGTACCCTTAATTTGTTATGTCGCTGCTTGGATTACCTCGAGGAGGAGACAACTGCCTTACATGAACATAACTATAACTAATGATGTCGTTATAGCGATATTAATTGGACGTGTTGTGGCTGGTGGATGTTATAGTTAGATAAGTTTGGGATTGGGGTTCTTTATTCTCTAATTCAGGAAATAATAAATAAACATTGGGTAAAATGATAAAACATGATCTGAAATGTATAAAGATATTAAGAATGTTTCTATGAACGCTCTTATATAGTAAACCATTCATACTAATGATCTGTAAATTGGTATACATTCATACTTAAAATCATCATCAATTCCTAAGAAAATCCATGTAACATTTGGTACTTTCGACTGTCAGAATATTACGAAATCAGCAGCCACCTTATGGCGTAAAAATGTTATCTATGATGTCACCTACTTGGGAGCGATTACGTCATCCATAATTTCTTTAAACGGCAACCCTAATTTTTTTTGCTGTTTGTCAGTAGAACTCGTTATTTGCTTAACGTAGAAGTTTACGTGATATAGGACTTGGATACACAGGACATGCATTACCACACAGTGTTTTGACTGGTGTACAAAAAAAGTGTTAGATAGTTTTGGAAAGTTATTGACAAGTACCCAATTTTAATTTTTAGCTTTGAATAAATATGTCAAACTTAGGCAATTTTTTAAACATCAGCAGCAACAAATCTATTTCTACTCGCCGTTAGACCATTCAGCATCCTGCAATGAACATACGAATATAACTACTAAAGCAGGGATACCATAGTAAACAAAGAGCTAAAAAGGGGCTTGAAATAGGCGACGTTCGTTTGTGATCGTTGGCGCAAAACCTCACAGAAAGCCCGGAAAAGGTTCCCTGTCGCTTGAACGGCTGCCTGCGGTCAGGCGATGTTTTAATACGAGAGATGGCCACTTACTACCCCCTAAAAACATCCCCTTTGATCGAACTTGTTCACGAGGGGTACAGTAGTCAATGTGCTGAAATTAGTGTAGATTCTAGTAAATACGCTTTTGTACTGGACGAACTTGAGCACTAAGTGCCGTTTTACGCTGTAATTTTGTGGATAAGGATAACAATTTTTCCTTTTCGACTAGGTCTCTTAGAAGAAAAGTATTGTAATCGACGCATTATATTGTATAATGTAATTCATTACATATATAATGTATAACTCATTGAGACAAGAAAGCCAAATAAGAAAATTTTTAATTTTACCATTTTGTCCACCTAATATCGGTATATCGACCAGGGCGGAGTTATGTGGTGCAACCCCTTGAATTCTGTGTATGGGCTATATAAATAAAGAGACCCTCTTTGCGCGCTAACGGCACACAAGACAACGCTCCGATTCAGCAAAAGGCCCAGTAAATGGTGCACCCTTTACAACCACCATAATTTATGGATTTATGCGATAAGGAATCCGAAGTATGTGAGTGCTAGTGCGACCAAAGGGTCATTGTGGTGATCCTACTTGCCATTTGTCGACTCCACGATTTCCAGGAGGAAATCGTGCGTTTGTAGACTGAATATCTGATCCAGATTTTCAATGGAATCGGTGTAATTAAATTGTTGGAATATTTGGGTGGCTTGTAGAAAGGTTTTGAAGTTAGGTAAGGAATTGATACTCAAACAGTTTAAAATTAATATTTTATTGTCAATTAATCAAACTCATTGTGGAATGTTTTAAATACTGGACCGATTTCGACAAAAATTTAATCTATTTATACTTAGACTTCAAACCCTATCTCGTCGCGTCAGAGCAGAAGTACTCTTAACTAATACTCGTAGCGGTATTATTTACATTTTGTTTTATATTTTAATGATTTATGTATTTTAATGACAATTTGACAATTTATCTTAATACCTTATACCTCTAATAAACCAAATTGGCCAAATTTGGAGGAGGGATAGTTCTGCTCTGAAGCCTCGATATATGCTCATTTTTTCGGGTAGGGGGACGAAAATACACACACATAAACCCACAGCTTTGGGGTTTTGGATGGGTCCCTGAGATGCCAAAACGTGCATTGCTGCCTACAAAGTGGAAGATAAAATTTTTACCGTACGCAGAACATTTGTGTGTACAGGGGGGACACTTCTTGATACTTTATTTTGGCTTAAACATAAATAGTTTATTTCTTATTATTTCCCTGATATCTATATGTTATTGAGTCAGTATGTATATGTAAAGTTTAGAAACAGAAAGAAAATCGTAATCATAATAGAAGAGCGCTTATGAAAAAAAGAAAAATAAGCAATATCCGGCGCCTCCACCAATTCTGCTAATTTCTTAACGGGACCTCAGTGTGTAATTTTCACACTTCCACCTTATGTAGCGTGGACTAAGTCATTTTGTTTACAAATTGCTGATGCTGGCATTAATAAGTATTTAATTGAGACGTTGTTATTAATCGGGATAAGTACCTAAATTGATCGGGATATTTGTAAGAACATTCGGGAATGTCAAAGGTTTGACCGAATAGTTTGGTCACTGGTCTTTGGGCGCGTGTTATGAGTTCAAATTTGAAGCGTTGCCTTTGGTTAAGATGTTGTTACTTCCGGCGTCCTTTGCGGCTGATCTAGGCAAGGAAACAGATCTTTGTCTCTTATTATTTCCACCCCCGTGTAGATCAGACATGTTTGTGAGAGCACAAAAGTGTGCTTGTAGTGAATATTAATCTGTTAGTCTTTTCAACGCGTCTCGCATTTCATTTTAAATTAAAATTGTTTATTGGTATCTCTGCTAAAAGGTGTGTCTGTCTAAATCAACTACTAGACTCAGAGAAACGAATTTTGTTTGAACAAACAATTAAAGCCTTATACCGCGGCCCGGCCAAAACGCCCGCGCGCGTGCTGTTTTTTCCGCGCGAAATGCACTCCCTACAACTATAACAGTTCAACAGTTCAATATGAATGGTTGGATTTTGTGGCAAAGACGCCGCATTTGTCCGCTAAGCACTGCCACAATGCATTTAAAATGTGACGGTTTCGTTCACGCACTACTTTCTGAAAATCAATTGAAATACCTGAATTACAATTGCTACTTTCTGAATATCAACTGGAGAAGGTGTAGTAAATGAAACTTTGCCTAACTCAGTTCTGACATTATCATAGCTCAGTTGTAACGTAATTGTAGAATCACAATCACAATTTAAACTTAGCCTATTATCTGTTAGAACAACGAATGTTAGACAAAAGCTCTTTTATGTACATCAATAAAGCGGTGTAAATCTATGCGGGGTTGGGCTGCCGGCTATAAATACGAGTGAAATTTGCCAAGACCTTAAATGCGGCGCATTCCCGACCTCCAAAACGGCAAGAAGTGCACATTGCAATGAATAATTCACCGGATCGCCGCCAGGGGCCGCCAGCTACCGCCGAAATAAATCGTTCGCCGACTAGCTGTGCTCGCTTTTTCCAATGTCCGATAATAGCCGAGTGCCCTCATTCGTCTCAAAGTCTACTCCATCGAGTACTGGCGGCAGATTCTGCAGAGAAATATGTATATTTTTATTAGTGTAAAAATGGCAAGAATTTCTGCATTTGGTGGCCTTATTACTTAGCAAGTTGTTTGGAGCTGTTGATGATTATTTTAGAAGAGAAAATTATAAACAAATTCTTCCAAATTCATTCTAGCTAATGGTCTAACTTTGGAACAATTAGAGTCCTTGGTCAAGTTCTGGCCTACCACAGTTGCAAAATCATATAAATATAGTATGTATGCATGGATCGCAGACCACAACCCTTTCGCCTTTAGTTATTTCATCGATGTTCAGCCTTTTCACGAAGTCTGTTATTGTCCAAGGCATTTTTTTGCCAATTCTTCTAGCTACATAAATTCTTTGGCTTTTGAGGCAGAGAAGGGCGATTGTTTTTGCTTGTCCCATACCGGCCGATGTTTCATAGTAAACTTTCTTTGCTTCCTCCTAATGTGGCCTTTACTAATTCCACAGCTGTTTTCTGGTCCGTAAAAGGGAGCCTTGAAGCCTTCTTGAGCTATGCTGTCAGCTTGCTCGTTTTCGTTGATCCATGAGTGCTCTTGTATTCACGTCTGTAATGCCTACCCTACCTCTAGCTAATCGAATTATGGGAGCCACTTTTATACAAGCCTTGTTCTTGCTTCACTAGTTAGTCATCTATTTATTATTCATTTCAGCGCATTCGCGTCTAATTTGTTATCGTTTTTGCTTCCGACACCTTCTTTATCTAGCGGAGTTATTTATATACCGACTGAGGCACAACATGTGTCCTCTTTTCGTGGAGGCGGACGTGTAAAAAAACTACTATCTTTTGCCCAGGGTAGCTAGTGCTCTTGAATTTAGATGGCAAGATTAATCTGAAAATTTAATTGTTAGCAATGTGATAAAAATGAGCGGAGTTCGTTTTAGATATACAACCAGCTACAACTATATCGTTCAGATCACTAAAACTTTACACAGTTTGATAACACAAACTTCTGTACACAGAGAGAAAAGAAATTGATTAGCACATTATAGATTAAAAGTTAGCGCCACCTCTGCCACCATATATGTTGAATCATAAATTTATCTCCTTCTTTATTACGTTTCTGTGTTATATTTTCGTGATAGGTAAATACTTTCACTGATTAGGTCAAGATCTATAGAGGCTGTGGCTTCAGGAAATAATCGTAAATTTTGGTAAAGCGGACCATTCCCGGTATTTTTAATGAGAGCACACTGGATCTCGTTTCGCGAAAGTAACAACGCAATTAAGTACAACAATTTATTGAGTTCTAAAGTTGTGAGCAGCGCGAACAGTTTAACCACTTAAAAGTCATCTTGTACTTGACAGGGATGCCTTTTCCTGTAGGGAAATGAAGTCGAAAAGGGTGGCTCCCTTCTAAGGGAAGTTGTCGTCTGAGTTATTCCATGTGCTAATTTACATTCGCTGGGAGAAAGTTATAGGAGTCAACAAGAATTTACCGAAATTGTGAGGTCAAATGTGACATTTGTTCGGAAAGTTTTAGATAAAGATCAAAGAGGAATTCAGATGAGAGATGTCGCGACATGTAATTAAATGTAATTAATTTGGTAAACTGATATCGTAAATACAAATAAATTGGCTTATTTTGTATAATAATAATATAAGTCTTTTAGTTTTGTGTCTAACTATGTTTGATATGGGCGCATGGGATTGGCTCCGCTAGAGGATAATTGCTATTATAGTAATACTGCAGTTTATACTGATATTCTATTATCCTAAAGTACAGGGTGGCCAAATAAGCGTGCAAAGTGCTGTATCTCAGAAACTACTCATTATATAGACTTGCGGTAAAAAAATTAATGACTAAAGTGGCCAAGAAAAAATCCTGGAAATTATTTTCAGATTTCTAAGATGACCGCTTGGGGGCGCAAACGTCACCTTGAATTAAAAAATTACACAGTACAGAGTGGCTCTGGCTTGACAAAATTGAATAATTGCAAAAGTGTTCAGACACTTCATTGTGCCAACAGCGTCGTCGGAAAGTTGATATTTTTGTTATTTCTTGACCATTAATCTCAACTCCTTGTGTGAACCATGTTTAAGTTTAGTATATCCAGCCAATTTACCACCAATTTACGGCACGCAAAAATTAATAAAAAGTTTTCTTTTCAGGTAGCGAGGATGAAACTGAGGCGCCCACAACTACGGACTTTACAACTGATTATACCACGGAACAGGAGGACATGGAACAGGAAGGCTGAGGAGGGGATCCGGATACCTATGCAATTAAAGTTGAACCGGTAGTTTTAAAGAGATGAAAGAGCGCGCCCGCGAAGCGCTCGTTCTTTTAGTTTCCATTGTTTCATTACATTTAATTGTGGGAGTTTCCGACTTCTTCTTTGTGTTCAGTTCAGATTGTAGCACCGCTACCGCTGCCGAGATAAAGGCTACACACCACGGGCATGTTAATTTAAGTTCGGCAATCGATGGAATGGAAAATGAAGGAAAATTAGCTCGTATCTTAAGTTTGGAATCTGTACGTCGATGCTGTATATTGAAATTTATGACGATAGGTCCATAGTTGAATGTTTATGTATGTTGTGGGCGATACATAAAATATATGTGATACTGTGAATGGTCTTGCTTTAGTTATGTCACATACTGTAGTACCAAATTAAATCATCTTCTATTTAGACTTGAGACTGCCGCAGTCCGAATCACTAAGTTCTAGATTTCCGGGAGAAAACCGCGTCAATGACCATAAAGTAGTAAACGTTTCGCACTTTGTTGCAAGAGGCATCTTCAAGACGTAACAGTAAGACAGCTACGAAGAGAATGCAAACGTTGACTAGTTTATCGTCCTTGACGCAGTTTTCTCCCGGAAATCTAGAACTTAGTAAATCATCTTATTTTTGTCCCTGAAACCTATACTTATTCTATGTATTCCAACCTTTTGGCGACAACTATCCAAATTCTGGTGATATTTGGATAAATGTGTCAATTGAGAGTGTGTATCACACCTAATCTGCACAACTGACAACAGCGTTTGACGGTAATTCTGCGAATTGCTGTAAATACTGTATGAATAAATTGTGTAGATTGTAATACCACAACGATGTCGTAGCTGGTAGACAGACACTTAACAGGATAAAACTTAAATCTGGTGTTTTATAATTTTATTACTATATACTAATATTAGATTGCAACATATTGTTACTTAGCCTATACAAGAACAATTTTACAACCTCAAAAATAGATATGCAATAATAATAATAAACATAATTCAAGCCTTTTCTAATCGCTTTCTGAGCTCCTTCATTTCATCCTTCATACACTGCGGCAAATCGGTACTCATCTGCTCATCAAAGTACGTCCTAATATGCCTCAACTCCTCAAGGAAGAAAGTCTTGTCAACCTTCGTCAACTCCTCCATATTCGGTTTTGGATCGAGACCATCAAGGTTAATAGAACCCGGTTTGGGCACCCAACCTATCGGAGTTTCAACAGCAACATCCTCTCCGTTACACCTCCTCATAATCCAGTCCAATACCCTCGAATTCTCACCAAAACCAGGCCACAGGAACTTACCATCAGTATCTTTCCTAAACCAGTTAACATGGAAGACCCTTGGTAATTTAGTTGTCTTCTTTTCCATGCTCAACCAGTGCTGGATGTAATGCGCAGCATTGTAACCAAAGAAGGGTCTCATGGCGAATGGATCATGCATGACTACCTTCCCTTTAAATTCAGCTGCTGAAGTTGCCTCTGAACGAATTGAAGCTCCCACGAAGACAGCATGCCTCCAACTTCTAGCCTCGTAGACTAGTGGCACTCCTGTGGGTCGTCTTCCTCCAAAGATTATAGCAGAAATGGGAACTCCTTCCGGTGATTCCCATAAAGGATCCATAATGGGGCACTGAACGGCTGGAGTGCAGAATCTTGAATTAGCATGAGCTGCTGGTCGTTTATCGCCAACATTCCATGGTTGACCTTTCCAATCGGTGATTTTGATGGTGTTTAGATCTAATTCGCCTTCAAGGCCTTCCCAGAAGACACCACCATCACTCGTTTGCGCAACGTTGGTGAAGACGGTGTTTTTCTGGACGGTTGTCAAGGCTATAGGGTTGGATTTGCTGCAGGTGCCTGGGGCGACACCGAAGAATCCATTCTCTGGATTGATTGCTCGAAGTTGGCCTTCTTCGTCGAAGTGCATCCAGGCAATGTCATCACCCACGCATTCGATTTTGTAGCCTTTTAGACTTGGTGTCATCATGGCTAAGTTGGTTTTGCCGCATGCGGATGGGAACGCGGCGGCGATGTAGATCTTTTGGCCTTGGGGATTGGAGAAGCCTGAAATCTAGAAAGAAAATTCTTATCTCAA
The DNA here is from genome assembly GCA_963971325.1 of Aphodius granarius. Lineage (NCBI taxonomy): Eukaryota > Metazoa > Arthropoda > Insecta > Coleoptera > Scarabaeidae > Aphodius > Aphodius granarius. Next base: position 5,249,274 of record OZ020224.1, read on the forward strand.
TGAAAAATATATCTACAGTACAAATATAGCAACAAAGTTATTCATGAATCTAGCCTAAAATAGAAATAAACAACAGGAAGATGATCTACCGGAAGATCTATGATGGTAGTATATACACATACCAGTTTTTCCGGAAGTGGCGTCATCTATGGACTTTTAAATTCAACTATATGCTTTTTAACATCCAACTAGTACCCTACATGGAAAGTATTATAATAAACAGAAGAAAATCGAGATTTTAGCGGAACTACGTTCTAAGGTGTAATGGTTTCTGGAAAATGTCTGCTCGTTTGTGTGTATGTGAGTCTATCTGTGAACACGATAGCGTCCAAACAGCAAAACTGATGGGGCTAAATTTTGTTCTACATTTAGAGTTACCAGGGTAAGAACTGGATTATTTTTTATGGCAATCAGAAAACCGGAAGTGACAACTGTTTTCCGCATTTTCTTTGGACACGGCCAGACAAACGACTTTTGTTGTTCGACAGTCACAACAACGACAATTGAATTATTGCGGAACGTATTGATATTTCAATGTATCAACGAGGTAATCGGAAAGTCGGGTGGCAGAAAAGTATCGATCGTCTTTCTAGGTGATAGTGAATTAATCAAATTGGTTGAGAATTGTCCACTAATTCTTATCTAATTCGATTTTTGTCTATATTTTAACACTGACGCCCTCTAACATGATTTAATATTTCTTTTTACAATATGTTGTTTTCTTTGGATACTTCATTCTTAAGCAAGATTGGTTGAGAGATCGGTTGTAATGGTACCAAATACTTATATTTTGATATTTTGAAGAAAGTAATAATTAAATAGGAAGCAAAGTTTTCAGCTATTGGTCCACTATTACTCTTTAGGTAGTGCTCTCACCGAAAGCAACTGCGACTGGAACCCGACTTCAACGCAATCGCTCCCACCTATTTGCATACAACTAGAAAGCAACTCGGTGGGTACACGCGTACTATGACATTAGCGTTGGGTTGATAAGCGGTTGCATTGACGTCGGGTTCCAGTCGCAGTTGCTTTCGTTGAAAACACTACCTAATGGATGTCTTGTGGTCGACGGAAAAAAGTCGAAATTTTATCGGAAATGTCCGCTTTGGGGTCTCCTGAACCCATTGCAATGATTTCTGGAAAATGTATGTAGTTATTTATGTATGTGTGTGTGTGTGTCTGTGAACATGATAGCGCTCAAATTGTACAACAGGTCAGGCTGAAATTTGGTGTTCATTTTTAGAATTACCAGGAGATGGACAACCGCAAGGGACAAATGTTACATCAGTTTTGTTAGAGGTTTACCGATTTTAACCAATTTGCTACCAGCTTATCCTTCAGTGCCTTTAAACATGTGTACCAAATTACAGATCAATGAGATGAGCGGTTTATCTGCTATAAGGGTTTATACAACCAGTCTGAGAGAATGCATAAACTTCGTGGCTGGGGTAGAGAATTCTCGGATTTAATATGACCATTGACATCACATGGTATTATTATTCTAAGACTGACGTTTGGTTGGCCGGAAAGTTGAGTGTGAGCTACTCCGGATTTTTTTTCTATTTACTGTTTCGTTATAAAAATGTTTATCAGTTGTTGAAAACACGATAAAATCGCAGGCAAATCAGAGAGAGCTGATTGAAAATCATCCTCAGCCGATTTATCACAATAACTTTTTATTGTCTTCTCTACTTAAACCGATATTGTTGAGTTATTACTTTCTTCAAAATATAAAGTATTTGGTATCATTGTACCCCGAAAAATGCTTTCTGCCGAAAAATCGTTGTTTAGGAAGGAAGTTTATCGTAGTTTTATCGTATATAATATAAACACGTTTAATATCGTCAATGTTATCGCCTATATTCGATGGGGCAGATTACCAATCACCCTTTCTACAACAAATGACCCATACCTACAAATGCCAAATTAACTCACCAACATATGTTCAGCAAGCCAACCTTCCGATCTAGCAATAGTGGAGCCAATACGCAGAGCAAAACACTTCTTTCCAAGCAACGAATTTCCACCATAACCACTTCCATATGAAACAATTTCATCAGTATCCGGCTTATGCATTATAATCGTCCTCTCAGGATCGCATGGCCACTTTGGATTCTCGTGTTCTCCGTTCTTAGGAGTACCAACAGAATGCACACATCTTACAAAATGTCCATCGCCCAGTGTGTTCAGCACATCTCTACCCATGCGAGTCATGATACGCATGGATACGACAACATACGCAGAGTCGGTGATTTGCACACCGATTTTGGAAAGCGATGAACCTATTGGTCCCATAGAGAATGGCAGAACGTACATGGTGCGTCCTTTCATACATCCGGTGAACAGTTCTGTGATAGAAGCGTTCATATTGTCTGGAGAAATCCAATGGCCAAGCATTGCTGTGACTCCATGCTTCGTGTTTGGTACCGCGTCATGTTTGTTGACTGTGCAGATAAATGTCTTTAATTCTATTCTCGCTGTGTCCGCTGGATTTGTGCGGACGAGATAACTAGGAAGAAATTTGTGTTTACTTTACAGAATAAAAAGGAAACCAACCCTAGATACATATACATAAACATTCTCTATATCTTTTTCTCTCTATATATTTTTTCTGTTTATGAACAGAAGACAGTATTGGTTCATTCTGTTATTGAATTAATGATTTAGTATGCCATGTTATTGTTAAAGCGAATAAGATGTAGATACTGTGAAGATGAATTATAATTTGTTGACAGAACAATACAAATCCAGCAAACGTTGTAAAATGCAATTGGGGATCCAATTCTGTTAAGCAGTCCAAACAATAAAAATACTTTAATGGAATATTGATTTACTATATTTACCAATTCTCCATTTTCGTAAGAGGTATAGCAATTTCTTGCTCTACCAAGTGCTTCAACAACATCTTGTTTTCAGACTCAGAGCCGTCGACAATGTGAATTTGGTCAGGACTGCAAAGTTGCATGCATTCTTCAACGAATTGCCTCACCTTTGATGGTAGATCTTCAAGTTTTCCATTGATCTTAACGGGTCCTTCGTGGTATGGACTTGTCAGGTGTTTCAACCGCCCATTTCTGTTCAGTTTTCTGAAAGAAAATCACTTTCTGCTGAATATCAAATGTGACCTCGGATGCATAAAGGGACCTATCGTGACGTTATCTTGCACGCTATTTTCGCACGTAAGGTTTCTTCCTATAGGTATCGTTATGGCACACGTTATTTTAGCACGATAGGTACCTTTTCGCATCCGAGGTCACAAATATTTAATATTTTCAACATACATAGAACTCATTTTGTCTGGAGTTGGAACACTTGTAGAAAAATGAACGAATCTTTTGGACTTTACGATATAACAGAAAACTTGAACACTTGACCAGGGCCATTAATTGTTCTACAGGGTCTTCAAAACTTAGACCACCAAAACAAATTATATTCTCAAAATTCAGTACCGAAGGAAACTTAATTTGTCTGATTTTTTCTATTATAGTTTGACGAAAAGGAAACCACTAAAATCTACAAAGAATTTTAGTTTCTTTCTGGGTGGGTGTATTTAATACTATGTATCATATTATTAGTATTATTACTATATTATATTGAATTTCTTACCTCGGTGGTCGTTTTGGCTCCATTGTTAACAGCTCGTATAACATTCTGTTTATGCAATTTATTCTGGTTTTATACATTTTTATATATTCACTATAATGACTAATAGCTTAAAAATGTATGCGCGGTAAAATTTGCTAAACGTTGCACCATTCATTGAGGTGGTTTCATAAATTACTCGAATGCAATATTTTTTATTGCGTTATTCATCGATTTACTTTTCGAATCATTACATTATCTGGTTTCTTTTTTCAATACTCGAACGAAATGTTGGGACTGTGGTTGGGACTATATCTACTAAACAGTGTTCGGAAACCTACCTTATGCAGCTCAGTTATTGATTAAGTTACTACTTTAATATTTTGCAAGAATACACCAACACGCATACTTGCAAATTCAACAAGAGACATGAGAGAGCCTGTGGTTACAGAAAAGCTGGATTGAAGTGCTCCGTTATATGCACGAATTGTAGTGGTAACTGTAATAATTCGCAAGTTCCATCACAAGATAGCGATGAAGAGGAAGACGCGGAGACTGTTCTCGAGCAAGCGTATGATGAAATGGAGACGCGGATGATGTGGAAGAAATTTCTATTTGTGTCGTTTTGATCGGTACTGAAGACGATGAACTTGCAACATTCTCATAATCCACATTATATGCAAATATGCGTCTCCAATAACTTTTGTGCTTCACAAAATTATAGCCAAATTCTGCCTTGATAATTTTTAAAATAATTATTTCTAAAACTCACTTCATCTGTGTAACAGATATGACTTTTTTATGGTCTAAATTTGGAACAGGCTGTGGTACAAGACCTTTGGCAAGTGTCTACCCACACAGTTCTACAGACAAATTAACTAGCAATATATTAGCATCTGTTACTGAAATAGATGGCGAAATATCTCCCTTCTCTTTCCTGGTTATGCTTACTTAATTTGAAGATGACTTTAATACCAAATTTGCAGCAATCAATCTTAAATTTCTATAAATTGAACAAGTGTTAATATTAATTTATTCAACAAAATGGTATTCTTTTATATTTGCCGAAAAAAACTTAAATTTGATTTCTTAACTAGATAAAATACCCGTAGAGGAAGCAACCCCTGATGAAATATGCCGAGATTAACAAAGTTTTAAAAGTACACATCCGAACATTTCAAACCTGAAATACGAGAGGAAACCCCCTCTACAGGAAACCCCAGCCCCAGTCCTACATCCCCGGTTTTGCCCATCTGCACATCCTGACGAAGTTTTGCTCGCCGGAATACGCGCAAAGTCCACAGGATTCGTTTCCATTTTTCTATTTTCACTTCTTTTCTTTTTCGTTTCCCCGTCGCGTCGTATCGCCGACCACCGGAGAATCATCTAAATTACAAATTGACTTAACAGGGTAGCATATACGGCAGCTCGCCGGCTAGCAAAGCTCTAGGATTTCAAATGTACCCTAACTTAGTTTTCCAGGATTTCGGGATCACCTCGCGAGAATTTTTCTAACTTTACGCCGAAGTATTTCAGCTGGACACTCAGAAGTTTGAACTTTATGAATATTTCATTTTATTAATAAGAAATCCTGCCAATACTCTACCGACCATGTTTATTTTGACGACAAATATCGAGGTTGTCTCCAAATCTTGCAGTGCAATACCACTGTTATATATCAAGTGTGGCCTCCACCCCACTTTCCGACTACATTATTGAAACAGTCGTTGAACACATTGAAGACACATCCAATTTAAAACCGTGACAGAAAAAAAATATAGCCAACAAATGGAGAATTTTCTACAAACCTCTAAATAAACTTTCGTTTATTAGATGATCATCAAATACAATCCAATTCGTCCCCTGGTAATTTTAAATAGGTATATCAAGTTTCAATCCCACCCGTTGTACCGTTGTATCGTGTTAACAGACAAATAAAAATATAAACGGAAAATTATTTAACATGGTTTATAAAGAAATATTTTCACCAAAATGTTAAACTCGCTATTTTTGTGACCGGATTAAATTAAATTGAATTGTAAAAGGGTTGGGACCTCTTTTAACTGTCCACTCATTCTGTTGGTGGTGAGGTAACCACCTCATATATTCGAACACATCAAAATATCCACCAACTTTGTCGAAACCTGGGTCCGTTTCGTATTTGCAGCGGAAATGGCGTAATTCAATTCAAAATTAATTTCCATTAGTCGCGAATCCGTTCTTGGTAGATCCTGACCTTCTCAATTTGTCTCCAAGAGCTAGCGACCCCTACCACCGAACAGTTAGACAGTGTACTAATTGGATGACCGTATTTCACAGGACGAATTAGCCGGTTGTCCCCATATTGTAGACGCAGATAGGATGGACAACAGGTTTCATCCGATGCCAGACCGGGTCAATCGAATTAAGGCTTCCACCATCCGGTCAGCAAAATCCGTGAATCGAACCGGACCTTGTCCATTCAAACGGAAAATGATGCTAATTTATTTTGGGATCTCGGGAGCGGGCGTTGGATTATTATTATGTCAATTTTGTAAGGATGGTGTGAGTCAATCGCTCAGAGGGATTTCATGGAACGTATTGTGGAGGGTAAATAAAATGTTATCATAAAATAATAAATGAAAATAGCGATGAAATATAATGTTTTGTTGGCCTGTTTCGAATATCTATGGCACAGTTAAGGACCTTGACCAACTTCTCTGTTGTTACACTTTTTTTTTGTTTTACACTTTTACAACAGTGTGCCTAGGATTGACATTTTAATAATATGAGGTTTGTTCCAGCAATGACAAAATTAGTTAGGTAGAAGACAGACATTGGCCTACCATTCCTACATAAAAGGTGTTTGAGCATTGGAGGTTTTAACATTCCATGTCTTCTGCCACTCATAAAATTTCTTTTTATGTACTCCTTTATGTAGGCATATTATTGATCGAACTTGTTCCATACTCAACTGTTAGGTACTATCTATTAGTTATATAAAACCTAGAAATTCTGTTTACATAACTAAAGGATAAAACTTAACCAAAACTCTAAATAAGCAAGAAGTGTTCGCCAATTACTTACGATGTTAATTAGGTTTCCGATGTAATTAACTGTAAAACCTCTCAGAAATCCGCTTTAAGGGAGGCAAGGGCCATCATTCGATGCTCTCAACGCCAAGCAAGCGTCGAGATTTTTTAAATTTTAATTTAAAAGTCTGAGAAGAGGGCGAGCGCTCGTTGACGGAAAATTATTAAAAGTGCACGGCGGGCATTTTTTTTCACTCTTTCTTGACGTTGTTTAATCTTCTCCTCCTAATCTGTTAACACATTAAGATAATGGCTGCTTGCCTCAGACCGTCACAAGTTTTATAAAACCCACACCAAACCTATCACCCCCTCACCCTATCCTATATTTTATCAACTTTTCACTCTACATACATACATTTTCCGGAAATTATTGCAATGGATTTTTAACTTCCCTTCTATTGAAATACTTTCCTTCTAGAGTACCAGTGTGAAGTAAAAAAAGAACGCAGAAATTAATAGTAACTTTATCACCTTTCAATCTGTGGAAAAGTGCAAAGGGTACACGATTGGCGTTGACACTTTTGCCGCTTTGTAAATCTGATAAACGCGAAAGTTTACTTGGCCCTTCGTAAACAATGTAAAGAAGAGCACTTCCAACCAGGCGTCTTCTCTGACTTAGTTTAGTCGCCCGATAAAAAAGTTATAGCCAACACCTTCAGTAAAAAACTTCTTTCATACACTCTCAGAAGGAAGTAGAAGGAAGGAGAGTAAATTTCTTGCGACTTTGAGCTGGTAGTACTTTCCGGAAAGTATTTTACATGGGATGCTTTATTTAATATTCTACGAGGCGTTTTCAAATTTAGATAAAAAATGCCAGATAATTATCTTAGCAAAAGATACATACATCGATGCAAGCATACATACAGACAGACATATTCCAAAAAATGTTCCTTAAAATGTAAAAATGCAGATTTTTTTAGTAGTATTTGGCTTAAATATAATATTTTGAAAGTTTTAAATACGAACCTTTGCCAGTTTTCGAGAAGAAAAGTAATAAAGTCGCTCACTGAAGTGATTATTTATATGGTCTATTTAGACAATAACACATAGCTGTGACATTTTCGGTAACAACATGTAAGCATTCGACATTTAAAAATAAATAAGCACTAACATCAAAGACAGAAAGTCATCCGATGAACTAATTATATTTGTTCTTAATTAAGTATCTTTGGAATAGGTACACGGTTACTTCAGAATGCGGAAGTGTCTACAGAACACATAGAGAAGTTTACACAATCGCTGTAGTTTACTGAGCAATTGAATGCTAGTATAATTAGAGCTTCATTATCCTCTGGTAACTCTACACTAAGGAATTATATTGCTGCACCCTTTAGGGTATTGCGATGTTGGAAGTTTATACCTCTACGAACTGACTATTTAATTTCATGTTTATTTTAATCCATAAGTCATTTTGCTGACTTGGAAGCCAGAGTATACAGGGCCCTACAGCTCACTTCCGGTCTTCAGCAGCTCAGTTATTGATTAAGTTACAAGTTGGTGCATTTCAGGAAATTATTTTTGAGTTCCAAAAACGTGCAACGCCATGATGATATCTTTTTGATATGTTTTCAACTGCAAGATATTTTTTCATACATTTGAGTGCCTTTTATGGATACCTACACACCCCTAAAATTTTATTGAAATCGTTTCAGTGCTAGCTTAAAACTCAAAAAAAAAATTGAAACGAAAAAAAAATGCTTTTGCATCACTGGATTTAAAAAATAATAAAAATCACAAATAGCGCCAAGTTAATAAAATTTTGTGACGTGCTCATTAAGTAAGGTCTAGTGGCCACTTTGACCAAGTTGTCTAGTGTCAAAGTTGTCAAACTTTAAAGCAAGCCAGTTTGCTTATTTTAAATTGGAACCCCTACATATCATAAAGTCAATCAATGCAGAACTAAAAGATTAACATTCTAAGTACACCCTATTCCAATTCCTAATATTTAAAAAGTTATGCGCCGAAAACTCGTATTGTCTCAATGTCAATTTTAATTGATAAAAACCGAACGTAAAAAAATGATAAACACAAACATTATAAAACAATTCTATTTAATGCTATTCAACATATTGCCGCGCTGCGCCACTCAAGCAGCAGAAGAGATCAATGCAACTCGTTACGCACGTTTTATCAAACGATTATTTTTATGGCTCGGCCACGAAATGCTCGCTCCTGACGAAACGCTACAAGCATAGAGTTCCTTTCTCTCTCCTACTCGTACATTTGGAACAGGCTCTCACCCGTTCGACCGTGACGCTGTAAGCGAAAACGCCCATTCGTCCGATTTCGTGGCTGAAGCATTAAAAAGATACAGGCGATGCCGACGAGCCTGTATTTGTGCTGAAAGCAAACAATTCGAACGTTTGAATTTGTAAAATAAAAGCACCTTTTTTACTCTCATACTTTTCAATTTATTTCCCCATTTGCTTAATTCTCAATCTTTTTTTTTTTTGGAGAAAAAAAGCAGCCAGTGTTGTACCTTTTTGAAATCCTAACCAAATGGCCCATTTTTACTTTCCGACTCCTAGAAGGAAAGTATTGTAATCGACGGAAAAAAAATTTTTGAGATTTTAGCGGAAATACGTGTTTTGGGGTCCCCTGAACCGATTGCAATGATTTCTGGAAAATGTATGTGTGTATGTGTGTATGTGTGTATGTGTGTATGTGTGTATGTGTGTACGGTGTACGTATGTCCGTGAACACGATAGCGCCCAAACGAAACAACGGATCGGGCTGAAATTTGGCATACATATTTAGAATTACCGGAGGACGAACTGGATTGTTTTTGGTGACAATCTGACAACCGGAAGTGCCAAATGTCACATACGTTTTCTTAGGTATTCATCCGATTTTGACCAAACTGACACCATCTCATCCTGCAGTGATTTTAAAAATGTATATAGATTTACAGATCAATGGGATGAGCAGATTAGGCGCTATAGAGATATATATCAGTTGATATGTGACGTAATGGAGAACTGACGTCATCATACCGCGTTAGCTCACACGATTGTTTGAATATTATCGCCCGCCCGCGTTTGAAGAATAAATAAACAAGAAGTAGAGAAATAAACCTAGTATGATAACACGAATACGTGACAGTATATTAGAGTCATTTGTATAGAGAGGTCAGTAAGTTATAATACCGATATAGTATTATTATTATTATAATCTTATGGACATTCGGTTTTGGTGTTTCACCCTCTATAGTCTATCTATACGTTTAGAGAGTTTGTAAATGTGTAAACAATGTACCAATGTAGTCGGAAAGTTGGGTGGCTGCCACACCAGATATTTACTTTCCGACTCCTAGAAGGAAAGTATTGTAATCGACGGAAAATTTTTTTTTGAGATTTTAGCCGAAATACGCGTTTTGGGGTCCCCAGAACCGATTGCAATGATTTCTGGAAAATGTATGTGTGTACGTGTGTATGTGTGTATGTGTGTATGTGTGTATGTGTGTATGTGTGTACGGTGTACGTATGTCCGTGAACACGATAGCGCCCAAACGGAACAACGTATCGGGCTGAAATTTGGCATACATATTTAGAATTACCGGGGGACGAACTGGATTGTTTTTGGTGACAATCTGACAACCGGAAGTGGGAAATGTTACATGCATCTCCTTTGGGATTTATCCGATTTTAACCAAATTGATACCAGTTCATCCTGCGGTGATTTTAGAAATGTATATAGATTTACAGATCAATGGGATGAGCGATTTAGGCGCTATAGTCATATATATCAGTTGATTTGTGACGTAATGGAGAACTGACGTCATCATACTGCGTTAGCTCACACGATTGTTTGAATATTATCGCCCGCCCGCGTTTGAAGAATAAATAAACAAGAAGTAGAGAAATAAACCTAGCATACGTGACAGTATATTAGAGTCATTTGTATAGAGAGGTCAGTAAGTTATAATACTGATATAGTATTATTATTAAAACCTTATGGACATTCGGTTTTGGTGTTTCACCCTCTATAGTCTATCCATACGTTTAGAGAGTTTATAAATGTGTAACAATGTACCAATGAAGTCGGAAAGTTGGGTGGCGGCCACACCAGATATTTTATAATAACTTGCCGAAGGTAGTACAGAATACTTTTTCTGTAATAAAGAGTCAAAGTTAAGTGAACATTCTTTTTCTAACCACAACTCAAAAAAACTACCTAATTTTTATCAATGTGACAATTTTGTTTTCGATCGATTTTCGACTGCAATTAATGGTACGCTTATTTAAGATCATATTAGCAAAAAAAACGCAAGAGAATTTGGAAATTTGTTGTCACAGTAACTAAAGATATGGTAAAGTTTGTCGATTTTCTACTTTTTTGAAAAAATGTCGTTATCATTCAACTAAATGTTAGAGATTTTTTTACTATTTTTGCCAAAACGTACATAAACCACCCTCCTGGCGCCCGCTTTATGTTGAGTTTCGGGACACCTTTGAGCGACATATACCACATAGTTAACACTAGTATACCCTATATTCTTTTTCACCCTGATCTGGAGCCAGCCCAACTTCAGCTACGTTACAATATATCCTGCCACAATTTTCACCATTTCAGATAATTGGATAATATCTGTGTGTATGTGCATATGTTTTTCTGTGAACACGATAGCATCCAAACGGTACAGCAGATCGGGCTGAATTACAGGGGTTTTGGTGATAATCTGACAACCGGAAGTGGCAAATGTTACATACATTTTCTTAGAGGTCAACGCATTTTGACCAAGCTGATACCAGCTGATACCAGTGACTTTAAATATGTATACTGTTAGCGTCGAGATGACGACTACTCGTAACAACCAGGCGTTTGCGGTTGCAGACGTTGCAGTGATTGTGTTGCAGCCTGCAGCGCCAGCGGACAGGCGCGAGGCGTTTGCGAATATGGTTACATTTGATACGTTTTGACTAGTTGTCGACAATACATTTGTTGGTAAACATTGATTCACTTTTTCAAAGGCCGATAGAAAGATGAGTGAAATCAGTAATGTTCTCCTGTTGTAGCCTGTTACTAATATCCAACAATATAATACTTTACGAACTGAAGAACTACACCCCAGACATTTTTACCGTAAAACTGTAAAACTGTCTCATAAGAAAAAACGTAGATCTTTAGGTTAGCGTATATTATCGCAATAGAAGCACTTACAAAATACAAATAATAATAATAATAAATTAATCAATATGTTAAATTTAAAAAAATAAGTCAATACATATATTAAAGAAATTATGACCTGAAGTTAGAATACAGTTCGAATTTGAGTACGTATTCTAGGGCACTCCTGTAGAGACATTTGAACTGATCTGGGTCACGTACAAACTCTTTCCTGCTATGTCTGACACTCCTCACTGCAAGACATACGTCACACATCTGTTCCAACTTGATCTTGTCAATTGTAAATGCCAATGCAGAAAATAATCCACTTGCTCTAACACCATCGCTAAAAATGCAAAGCTATTAAGAGCTGTCTCATACCGAAAATAATAGCGACAATGTCCACAATCTCTTTAAGGAGTTGAGGTCTATTAATGAAATTAATGTTTTCTATGTAAAACATCTGCAGTACAAATTATCAATAATAATCGAGTTACTAGCAACAAATGAGGATATCCTTGCTTCGTTTTCCAAGTCTATTCATCTCTTCGTATAGGTTAAGCAGACATTCTGTACTACGAGGAGTTATATCTTCATAATTCCAGCCTTTAAGTTGCAAAAATGTTACTTTTGTGGTTAGATTCTTCTGTAATGCACATAAAATAATTATAAAGTGAAAATTTTAATGTGATTTGTTCTCAAATATAGATGTTTCAAACTAAGAAGAGCACAGTTGTATATGCAACCAAATATACACAGGCAGTTTATAAACCATACACTGGGTATGATTGATTGCATGTACAACTGTGCTCTTCTTAGTTTGAAACTACTCTACCTGTTCTGTTTGTATCATATATATAGTAAACGTGTCCAAGTGAGTGTCTTCTTCCACGGATACCAACTCGACCCTTAAAAACGGCACCGGGGTAATGTCCGAACAGTTCTCTGTCGGATAAAATCTTCCGAGACTCTACAATAAATAATATTAAAATAAAAGTAAAATTTGATATTTCAGCAGAAATGTGTGTTTTGAGGTTTGTCAATGTTAATGTATGCATATGATTTTGTGTCTGTTTAACCAGTTGAACTTCTGGTTGTCGTTATTAACAGTATGATTGAATGGGTCAGCGAAAAGGGCTAAAGATCTACGTTTTTACTTAGTGTCTAGTACTCTACCAAATTTACCAACACTAACGGTAAACCAGCCATGATGACCTTTTATACCTGTTTTTTTGTGAGCACTCATTTATCCCCATTTTGTGAACTGTGAAAGCAAATTTTGAACCTACGTGCTTAAAACAATTACCTATGTTAAAATTGTGTGCCTCTATTGTCAAGTGATTTTTTTTACAAATATCAGTATACTTACACGATCGTTTTCGTCGATTGCATTCATGCAGACGACGACGCTGATGTTTTGCTGATGAATCAGTCGCCAGAAATCGCCAACAGTGTTCTTGAGCGGATATTGGGTGATTATGTATTTGGATAATGCTTGAAAACCGGAAACCCTGATGGCGTTTATGTATGTCGTAGTCTCATCGGTAATAGGATATGGTGTCAATATTACCTTCGAAAATACGTCTGAAAATATATGTTTTGACTTTATAAGGTGGATGTGCAATTAATGAAAGTTATGTTGATTCAACTTTAACCCCTAGCGTCTGCTAATCCAAGCAAAACTTGTGCGAAATGTATTGTTGGATACATATGAACTAACCGTTACTTTGAATAAAGTTGCTACTCTGAACTGAGAGCACGTTTCTCTCTAAACACCACCTTTGTTACCAATGAAAGCCAGCATACACACCTGGGATAACAGAGCTAAGTCTGTTTTTCTCTCTGTAAATGATATCACTACGTTCCATATTTCTGGCTTCCATAGCATCGTCTTGCCAAGTACTGTCATCCAAATACTTCATCTGTTTTTTTATCTCTTGTGAAGTTAGTAGGCTGTCAACCTTGTCCTTCATGTCTTCAGAGCATAATATACTTGTATCAGGTGCAACAAGGCACTGTAGTAACACCATATGGACTAGTTTATATTGGGTAACATTATCCACCATGTTTGGACGTTGTTCTCTTAGTTTGAACTGATGGTAGAGGACATCTATTTGACCTTCACATGCAGCCATTCGGAGACAAGTGTCGCATAAGATGAAAGTTCCTGTTCGGCCTACGCCAGCACTATGATGTAAGGTTTGTTAATCATTTGAGATTATTGTTCTTAAAGAAATGATACTTGCCTGCAATGCACGACTATGGGTTTATTGCTTAGCTCAATGGTCAACACCCTCTTGTGTAGTGGCACAAGGCTTTGGGGATACAGTGGCACGCCGTGATCAGGCCATGATAAGAAATGTAGATGTTTAATCTTATAAAGAAAACGTATATATTTCAAAATGCAAATAAGATAAATTTCCTAAATTAACTCTTTGAGATTACAAAATTTGTACCAACAAGTGATGGCACAAAAACCTGTAAATGGTATATCCAATTAGACATATACGTTTATTTTCTTCACTACATAGGTGTCACACCTGATACTGACTTAACCAGACTATTTTGTATATGGGTAAACTGGGTTAAATCTTCTTGCGTTTAATCCAAGGGTCTGCAGCTAATTCTCAATCTTTTGTAGACACCTGTATATAGCTCAGTCGTTTTTTGACTACGTCGACAAAATGGTTACAGGTTTTTGCACTTTTAGTGAATTATTATACATATGGTTATAACATTTAAATCAGGTGTCAATTACAAGGTATCCGTTATCAATGTTTCAGTTATCAAATATCACAATTTATATTTATATATGTATTATTGTTACATTTAACATTGTATTTATTATAAACTTGGGTCTGCTGTGTTGACTACAAAAAAAACAAATACCTATGTTGCACATTTTTCAAAATGATAAACAGGTTAAGTTCTAGATTTCCGGGAGAAAACCGCGTCAACTACGATAAAGTAGTCAACGTTTTGCACTCTGTTGCAAGAGGCATCTTCAGGACGTAACATTAATACGGCTACGAAGAGAATTCTCATGCCTGGACCTCAAAGAGTTAAAAAATCATAAAATACGAGAAAATTATGAGAAAGAAGATCTGCTTTTTAAATACTTACCCTTCTGCTTTCATGACCAGAGCGCGAAACTGAGAAAACTCTTTCCTTGTAGTCAGCAAAAATATCCTTGCTGATAAACTTCACGGCTATATCGCCAAACTGCACGGTCATGTTAATAGAGGGCCAATATTTTGCTACTTTTTTCTGAAAATAAAAACAATATTTATATAAAGGTAATAATAAATGCTTTTATCTAAAAGAAAAATATCACTATTTTATAAATTCAACATGGGCGAAGTCCAAGTCTGCGTAAATTTGAAGCCTATTTTAGTATGTAATTAAATGACCAGAATATTCGACAAGCACAATAAAGTTAAAAACACTGAATTGTTTTTGGGGCAATCTGAAAAGAGATTTAACCGATTTCACCAAACTAATAATACCAGCTCATTTCTACTGACACTAAATACCAATTTAAAGATCAGTGGGATGAACGGTTTAGGCGGTACAAATGTTTATAGAAGCTGTCTGACGGAATCCACAGCCAGAGTGGCTGTGGCTTCACGAAATCGATGTATTGTGGAACGTTTAGATGCTTCGATGTGGGAACGACGTAGTCGGGAAGTTTTGTGGGGGACATCTAGATTTAAAGATAAATATTGAGGGTGACAAAAAGCTGGAATTATGGCACATGTCTTGTGACATACCCATCTATAACATGGGGTATTTTTTTTAATCAAACCTCAACTTCAAATAGGCCTTTACAAAAAAAAATCTAGTAAACTGCTGTGGCTTCTGTCAGACTGGTTCTATAAATGCATTTGGCGACTACTAGTCAGAAAGTAAAACTGCAAGCTTTACTGAGATCTTTGTTATCTGTTGTGCGCTGTGCAGGTGATAAAACTTGAAGATCCATTGGTATTCCGTTTTGTTGCTGGTGTGGTTTCTACAGTATAACCACTATAAAGTTGACCTGACATCTGCGCGAAATGACGAGTGGGAGAAAGTGGATCTCATGCTAGATATACTGCGCATTCTAATGTTTACACAATTTTGGGTCGACTTCTCACAGGTTGTACTGTACACTACAAAACATCATTTGGAGCATCATTACCTAATCGATTTTTATAGAAATTTCTGGAAAATGATTTTTAAGCAAAACTTATATGTGTTTATTTCAAATTTGGAATGTACATATTGATAAGATACCTAATGAGCTCTCAGTACAATCTATCATGGATTAAATAAATATTGGTATGGCGAATAGACTTAATTCAACAAAATGTCATATAAAATTATTAAGATCTCACTGTTTGATTTGCTCAATCGATCGATTAATTGTCTTTTGATTATTTTAGGAGACAGATTTTATCCTCGCTTTCCGCGCAGTTTAGGTCAATGTCAATTTATCGGCAAAATGCATTAAGCCATAGCAATGGTAATACATATTCAATCTTTTAGTCCCTAACTGCATGTGTTCGGGTTCTCTGGAAGAAGGTGCCGAAGGTGTGACCACCAACCCCTTGCCAAGTGGCACGGTTCTAGTAGTTAAAGGTAGGTGCCCCTTTTGCAAGCTGTAGGGTCAATATGTTCAGCACGTTGCATTATTAATTTTAGTGCTTATTATCCGTTTTTTGTTTGTATAATTTTGTGTTTGATCAATTTCACATAGTCTCCTTAGGGTTAGTTAAATCAACATAATTTATAAATTTGATAATGCCCTGATTATACACAGAAAAAATATAATTTTTATCAATGTGATTACGACAAGAGGGAACCTACTTTGCCTCCTTCTACCAGATTGGCGATCATGACGATGTGCTCCACGTTTTCCTGCCAAATCATTCGCCAAAAGTCCCATAAAGTAGATTCTTTCGGTCCTTGTGTAGCAATAAATGCCTTAGGATGATTATAACCCTGAAAAACAAAGCAATCAGCACCAATCTCCCACATAACCTTTCAGAATAACCAACGTCAATATAGTTTGCGTTTATGTAGTCAGAACTGGGATCATCTTTTATCAATTCAAGTTTCACTCTGGTATGATCATCTATAACATATTACCAAATTATGACTGGTTGATGATATATTCTGATAACTTACATGCGGCCAAGTTATTGTATCTGTTTTTAGCTTTATTGTCACGGCTCATCCCGCATATCCAAGGCTTAGTTTGTCCTCTTGGAAACAACTAAATGTGAAAACATTGTGTGGTTAGAAGTCTGGACCCGTATTATGGAATCGTACGACCGACGAGCAGATATCTCACAGTGTATACGCTCGGCGGTCGTAAGGTTCAATTATACAGCATTAGGAGATCAACTGACCGCATGTTGTCGCTCAAATTCGTTTTTCTCCAAAGTACTTTTAACATACTTTTCGAATTCTGAAACTTTGACTTTGTGCGAAAATTGATGTTCTTCCTCCAGGGCTTCCACGATGTTCTGGTAAATCTATTGCAAACATAGCATGGTGTATTTGTTATATTTTATTATCTTGGATACGTACCACTGGTTTATCAAGTGCGAGTTTCGATTGAGATAGTTCCTGTTGTGTTATCACAGTTAAAGATATGCTGTCATTTGACCTGGTCCCTGATATAGTTTTTCATTTTTATAGATTTAATAATAAGTTTACATGGGTACTTACGTGTATTCCTGAATGGAACCCGAAGTAAACCCCTTTGTCTGAAAATGTTCATCATATGACATTATTTGGTGCTTGCTTGATATGCATTATATTACCTCAAAATAATAAAGCCGATTGCACAGATAACTATCACAAAAGCCAATATCAGTAAGTATAAACTGCTTCCATTCATGTCAGTAGCTTCTTGCATATGGTAGTGTTGTGAAGATTTCGTTTTCCTGATGAAATTATATTTCCCGTTTCTAGATACGTTTCTGAAGATCGTTGAGATGAAAACAATAATCTCGTATTCAGTATCTGAGTTTAACTGTTGATTATGTACTGCTGCTTCGTCGTGGATATGCTGAGTGGCGTCCTCAGTTCCTATCACTATTTTCCATTTATCAGGACTTTTATTGTGAAGAGATTCATTAACCGCTATCCAGGTTATATGATCGTGGTATTTTATATTATACTCTTCGAAGAATTTTTTCTCTTCATCGGATACTTGACCAAAGAAAGTTGTATTGATATCTTGCACTAAGACCAATAGTGAGCTAAAATATGTACATACAAATATTTATTTTTGTAGAATTTTTTTTCGCAATATCACAGATTTGTATCTTTTAGCTTACTCACCATATAACTTCATTGGGAAGTTTAAATATTGGTATACCAATGGTCAAGTTTGTGGCCTCAACCTCCAGTACCTCTGGTACTGTTGGATTTGGTGGAGGACTAATCGTTTCACGTTGCAGTGGAACTGAAGTACCAACAGAATTCTTTAGGAAAACTCGAACCTGAACTGACTTTGCTGGTTCAATCTCAATCGGCTGAAATAGCAAAACGTAATATTTGTGTTTAGTCGTTTCATATACTAGAAATAAGAAAAAGAATCAGATTGTTTTAACGTTATATGGTAAACAAAAGTGGTTTTGTAGAATTCTTGTCCTACAACCCCTTTAAAAAATCCAGTTGAAATGCAATATTAATCGAGTTGTTACTTACTCTAGAAGTGTAGGAGGAAAGTTCTTCAGTGATCGGTTCGTCAATGCGTTGTGTGCCATTGATATGTATAGCATATCCTGTTAATGGTTCGTTCCCTATATTTGAAAGCTCAAATATTACTTTCAAATTATTATTGTTATCCCATTCAAATTTTAAGGATGTGGGCGGATTAGGTACTGAAAGAAATATTTTTTGAAGATTTTACTGATGATGCTGATTTTCAGTATGCGGTTTTTACGAAACTTACAACGAATTTTAATATGTAATTATGAAATTTGCTCAAATAAGCTAAACTCAAATTAATTAAAATTAAACTGCTGATTACTGCAGTAAAATAAAAAAACAGTAGCCTGGTGTTTTCCGAATATTACATTTATTGTTTACTTCATTATGTCTGTTCTTAAAAGGGATACAAAATGAACCGTGATAGTAAACGAAAATCCCTAATTCGGACAATAGTCTGTCCGAATTCGGAGTATGAAGGCCAAATTCATTTTTTTCTAATGACCCGTAAAAGAAGTTAGCAAGAAAAGTTTGGGCAACTTCGTAGAATGAAGTATCCTACATGATTTGTGTATAATTTAAACATGCTTTGTTATTTATTAACAAAAGTATTCAACATGCTTTTAATAAGCGACTAACAAGTTACTTGTTAATAATTGTTAAGGACATTGCATTTCTTATTCTATGTTCAATATTCTTAGACACAGCATTTCTGGTTAGCCTTGGAAAAAGATTAAAGCTTTGAGATAAATATTGATATTATGTTTTGCTATATCACAAGTTTTAAGTGTTATTTATTCTTTAAATGATGCAGTTTTTGTTATTAATTATTATTTCTATTTTTGTTCATTTGTAAGCAATGCATATATTATATTTATGTAAGAGGTTTGAACCTGGGTCTGTTTTTTATTGGTAGCATGGAAACAGAGCGGTCAAAAATGTAATTTACTTTATATCAAATTCAAATGGAGGACGCGAGAACTTTCTCTCAAACCTTGAGGGTTTGGTATCGCTAGATTTTTAGAAGCCAAAAATAATAGTAAATGACCACAAAGTATAACTTCAGGGTGATTAAAAGTCAAATTCTAACCAAAACAAATATATTTACAAAATGAACAAAAAGATTAAAAACCCTTCAAATCGAGTGTACAAGAATCATTGAACCTCTCGACATTAATGAAAATAGTTGGAGAGAAAACGGATGACAGAGACATAATTACCATAAAAATTACCTAAACTGTTATTGGCAAATTTACATCAGCAGAGATGACATCACGGGCACACACAGAAACAAAACACAAGATAAGGGCCTATTGCCCTAAAACACGTAACGACTACATCTTTCGTCTTCTAAACCACGACCTCGACTGATATTTAAAATATATTTTAAAACCCAAGAAGGCTGTTTCACCCCCACACACAGAACCAAAGTTCGTTATTTTAGCAAAAAATCCTACTTCCGCCCCAGACCTAAGAATGTTAGGAAGCATCTCAACTTCCAGAAAAAGACTCTATTCACAATTCACAAGCAAACTCGAAACAAACCCGATCAGGTCAAAACGTTTGTTGAACAAATACCCTGTGCTATTCTTTGCCATCTGTTGCGACCGTTTATTCTACGCAAACCCAAAGCAAAAGACAAAACCCCACGTATGACAATCCTCCCACCTTTAGTTTGAGGAATGATTACAAATATCGTTCTTCAAATTAACACTATCAAACTATTCAAAAAAAAAAAAAAAAAATCTGTCATATCATATGTCATCCGATATCAACTCCTTACAAAAAAAATCCTATATCTAGCGGTTACATTTTTTTTTATATCCACGCAAAACAAAATTGAATTCCATGTCGCGGATTGCGCGGTGCCCTTTGGTACGGTACAGCTAGTAGGTCATCCGCTGGCATCGGCTCTCGGACAATAGAAACATGTGGAGAAAGAAACACATTAGCAGTATCAAAAAAGTCATAGAAAGACAATACAACTCACTTTTTCTCTTTATTCTGTGTCATCATCAAAAAGGCCGGTCGCAAAATCTCTCGCCATGTCGCTCGTGTACCATCTTCTCTCTTCAAGAACCTTGTTCTGCCGTCGGTCATAGATATTCTAGTCTCCATACTTTAGCTCCATAGAATTGTTCCTCTCGGTGCATGCATCTTATGTGACCAGTACGTCTACTTAGGACGTCTTCAGGTCAGTCACCCAATTTAGGAACGTAAATCAGCTCTCCTGGCTTGATTACTGCTTCCTTTTGAACCAAAGCTGATTTCTCCTCAGCATTACGTCGGTTCCATAATAATCGTCGCGAGCTCACAGGTATTTGCCGTCTGTGTCGCTCAACACACGCTTTCTGTAGCGTCGTGTCATCGATGCTGTAGCCCAGCGTAACTTTGCTTACTGGCGCTACTTCTTGGAATGCAGCTTTCTGCTACTGCCATTCCACCTTAAATTCGTCGAAGCTATGCGATGCAGGGTGGACAATCTTGGTTTGTTCTGGATAAGCGAACATCTCGTACTCGTCGATCAAAACAGTCTTCTTCCTTTGATAAGATTGGACAACGGACTTTCTTCAGACATCTTGCGACTTCGTGGCCGGATACTTCTTCTTGAAATCTTCCATCCTTCCTTTCTCTGCTGTATGTGTTGCCCTCAACCAACCCAGATTCGCGGAAATAAATGTAAACAAAAGCTCTTGCAATTTCCCCTGATATAAACCCCTTATTACTACAAAAACTAATTGCAAGAACAATCCCATTACTATTAAAATTAATATTTAAATTACTTACTGTGTTTTGTTCTATGTGCGTTACCGCGTGTGCACCTACTCTGCCATTCATAATACAAACTAATTGATCCTACTTTGAATAATTATTTCTGTCCGTTTTCTCTCATAATTCAATACCCTTAATTTTTTCTATTTATTGTGTCTTACACAATACTCTCAATGTTACCCTCTTTCCATTTCAAGTGCCTTACCCTGACCACAGGCAAAAAAAAAGGTTTACGGTCGACCTCACTTCGTCACAAAGAGCAGGTACCTACATTTCCAGCTTTTGTGTTTCTGCTTTATAATAGCTTGCCTTTTCGTCTTTATATTATCTAATTCATTATTAAAAGTAATATACAGGTTGGGCTAGTCCGGGACGCCGCATACACTTTCTATGTGTACGACGAAGACATTTCAAATATATCCCCACCACTTGGAGGGGATGGCACCATCGTACTGCAAGTGCACAGCCCACTCTGCTCCCCACTCAGCTCGCAGAACTAATTCATCCTTTACGTGGTACGTTACAAAGCAGTGTGTGATAAACGGATAATTAGAAATAATGGTGTACACGACTGCAGAAAGAGTGCAGTTAATCTGCTGGTATTTAAGCGAAGGTGGGCAGGCGGCTATAGGTCACTTTATTTTTCAATTTCCCGATCGACCAGTTCCTGATATGAGGACCGTTCAGAGAATGTTCAATAAATTTAAGACCACGGGGTGCGTAACATCGTGCAAAAAATGCCACCCGCCCGCTGAACCACCAGTAATGTCTGACGAACGAATGGCCCGAGAAACAAATGTTTGTGGTTTGGCGGAAACTAGTAAGCCATGTTCGTCTACTAAACTTGCCGAAAATTTGGACATGCCAGCGAGAACAGTCAGGAACATTCTCACGCGCAATACGTACAAGTCGTACAAGGTATCTCTCACTCATGAGATATTTGCTGACGATAAAATAAGGAGAATGTTGTTCTGTGAGACCATGCGTGAAAAAATTGAAACTGACGAAAATTTTACATTTAATATATTATTTTCTGACGAGTCTAGTTTTTCACTTCATGGCATTCACAATAGTTCAGTTACCCGATATTGGTCCACTGAAAACAAGCATTTGCACATAGCTGCACGGACTCAGTATCCGCAAAAGCTAAATGTTTGGGTGGGAATATTAGGTAACGACATAATAGGACCTTATTTTATCGAAGGAAATTTAAATGGGGCTAAGTACCTAGACCTGCTACAATTGCAGATTGTTCCTGCTGTTCAAACTGTCAGGCAAAATTTTGAGGAAGTTTGGTTTCAACAAGACGGGTGTCCGGCTCACAATTCACGACCAGTCCGTGAATTTCTGGCAGCAACATTTCAAGATAGATGTATTTCATCTACCTCTGAGATCAAATGGCCAGCAAGATCACCGGACTTATCACCAAACGATTTTTTTCTTTGGGGCCATTTGAAGTCGACAATTTATGGCCATGAACATGAAAGGGCTCAAAATTTAAATGAATTGCGTGCCAAAATTGTTGATGAACTTGGACGTATAACGCCAGAAACTTTGGCAGAAGTACGAACAGAGTTTTACGACAGATTAGGGTACTGCGAAGGTGTAGGAGGAGATAAGTTTGAAAATAAAAAATAACTTATTATTTTTATTTATGTGTTTATTCAGAATAACTGTTTTGTAGGGTCCCCAAAGGATTTTAATGACTCAAAATGCAACAATAGATTTAAAGTTAAAGACAAGTTTCATATCGGACATAATAAGTACGAGCATAGTACATACACCCCTCGCCTTTATTGTATTACTGAAGAGACTTAGAGACTTGCGGCAGCACCCATGAGCCAGCGCGCTGTGTCACAGCGCTCTTGGTGGTGGTACGTTGCTTGGTGGGGGCACGCAGTGACCGCCTTTATATTGCTTTCTTGCTCTCTCTTATGGGCTATACGGCGTCTGAAACTGGCCGACACTGTATACATAATCTCATAATGATATCAATATTTCTGTCACATTCATCAATCTCAATTAAATCTAGCTCAACCGCCCTCGATCAGTTCAAAAGATA
Source organism: Aphodius granarius (assembly GCA_963971325.1). Classification (NCBI taxonomy): domain Eukaryota; kingdom Metazoa; phylum Arthropoda; class Insecta; order Coleoptera; family Scarabaeidae; genus Aphodius; species Aphodius granarius. The sequence continues at coordinate 5,272,569 of OZ020224.1, forward strand.
ACCAAAAGAAACGTACTTCTACAAAACATTTTCCTCCTTATCAAGCATCTTTCTAATCAAAATCTATGTCACAAATTTATTGATTATAGCTGCCACCAGTGACAAAGTCTCGATCAAATTCGTACAGTCGTATATATTGTTCTGACATTCTCCACAAAATGTCCTACATAAACATTGAAACAAACATTGCATAGGGCGTGCAATTTCAAAACCCTTATTGGCATAATTACCTGTTGCCCATATCTTTTTCGAAAGACCTACTTTGTTTCTTCGTTGAAACCACAGATAATGCTACAGATTATCTATTTACCCTTTTACTCGTTGATTTGCGTTTTTACAGACATACCTCTAATATGTCTAACCATTCTAAGGAGCAACTATTTTCCTAACATAACCCAATCGTCGACTTTACTGTACGTGTACGAATCTAAACTCAGTTATTTACTCAATCAAATGGCATTTGATTGATTCACTCTACTGATGCTATCCCTAACTTTATTCCTATACAAAACTAGTAAACTTATAAAAAAAACTTATCTACAAGAATATATCCTAAAACTTAGTAAAATCTTTGTCTAAAATTAATCTATGAAAAGTTTTGCAAAAGTACTACACCGATAGCAACCATTGTTATTAATGGAAGCACTAATCAAAAATCCACACCGCTGGACACCATGTAAGAGGTTACAAAAGTACGAATAAAATATCCCACCGCTGCCACCATGTAAGAGGTTTGAACCTGGGTCTGTTTTTTATTGGTAGCATGGAAACAGAGCGGTCAAAAATGTAATTTACTTTATATCAAATTCAAATGGAGGACGCGAGAACTTTCTCTCAAACCTTGAGGGTTTGGTATCGCTAGATTTTTAGAAGCCAAAAATAATAGTAAATGACCACAAAGTATAACTTCAGGGTGATTAAAAGTCAAATTCTAACCAAAACAAATATATTTACAAAATGAACAAAAAGATTAAAAACCCTTCAAATCGAGTGTACAAGAATCATTGAACCTCTCGACATTAATGAAAATAGTTGGAGAGAAAACGGATGACAGAGACATAATTACCATAAAAATTACCTAAACTGTTATTGGCAAATTTACATCAGCAGAGATGACATCACGGGCACACACAGAAACAAAACACAAGATAAGGGCCTATTGCCCTAAAACACGTAACGACTACATCTTTCGTCTTCTAAACCACGACCTCGACTGATATTTAAAATATATTTTAAAACCCAAGAAGGCTGTTTCACCCCCACACACAGAACCAAAGTTCGTTATTTTAGCAAAAAATCCTACTTCCGCCCCAGACCTAAGAATGTTAGGAAGCATCTCAACTTCCAGAAAAAGACTCTATTCACAATTCACAAGCAAACTCGAAACAAACCCGATCAGGTCAAAACGTTTGTTGAACAAATACCCTGTGCTATTCTTTGCCATCTGTTGCGACCGTTTATTCTACGCAAACCCAAAGCAAAAGACAAAACCCCACGTATGACATTTATATATATATATTTGGAAGTATTCAAAGAGAGTTTGAGTAACCCAAACACATGGCATGAGTACTTGGTGCCAAATAAAAAACATTCAATGAAATGAAGCTATTTACCTGCAATACCACCAAGAGTATTACAATTTACCTGCACGTTAGATAATGTATTAGGTAAATAGTATAAAAAAAATTAAAAATTGTAGAATTTGTTTATTCATGAGAAATAAACTGTAAAGGTAATAAACATTAGAAAAGGCGACTTTGGCCTTCAAACTCCGCTATTCTTTCAATATACGTTAAATGTTTCATGTCATATATTATTCAGTTTATAGACGAAAGACACTCTTAATGTCTGAACATCTGCTTCGCGGGAGATAAACATATTTTACAAATGTATTCTGATTGGTTATTAATAAATTAATTTTGTTTTGTTTATGAGTATTTTATCAGCTTTTTACATATTTTCTATCTATTCTATTCACTATTACCTGTTCGTAGTGTTGTGAAATTTAAAATGGGAACAAATTCGTCATTGGTATATCTATCACCGTTATGCGTTTGCAATGATATTCTAAGGAAGTAATTAGTACCTGAGGTTAGATTATTTATTGTCAAAGATTGTTTTACATTTAAAAATTGTTCCGTTTTATTAAGTTGCCACTCCTGTTGCGGCTGAAATAACTGTCTTTTATGAAAGTACAAAATGCAAATAACCACTTACTTGTTTTAACTCAACCACGTACAATGCTGGTGCGACTTGTCCATTAAACTGAGGATTCAGTTCAAGGGTGATATTTGTGGGATTAACACTTACTATTTTTGGAGTATTTATTAAGATTGGATAGTAAACTGAAATAAATGTATAGATGAGATTCCACTTTATAAGTTATGATTAAATATTTCACTTTAAATGCTTACATGATTCACAGAATTCGCCACGCAGATTACTATCCTTGCATCTTTCAGTGTGCTTATCAGAACACTTTCCGTCATAGTGTGAACATCCACTGAAACATCGATCACACGTGTGTATGCAGCCCTCTCCGTAGTTTCTAAAAGTGCATACTATACAAAATCTTTTAATATCTACACACTTCAGAATTTTTTATTACTCTGTGAACAATTAAAATCTGGCGAAAATCCTCTTGCACACTGGCAATGAACAAGATCGCCTGATTCAAATTCACAGTATTTGTAGTGGTCACAGTTTCCAAATAAAGAACATGGAATGCAATTATTTCCAATAAAATTTTGTGGACAATGTTGCGAATCTGTTGATAAGAAATTTGCATAAATATTTAAATAAATTATAGGCTTCTTTTCAAAACACACTTGTGGTTGTCGTTGCCGCCCTGATTGTTGCCTGTGATTTGCAAATCTTCTTTCCAGATTTGACCATATAACAACAAACGTTATCATTTAGAATATTTGTCGAAACTTTTCTTACACCTATAAAGAGGTTAATCAATAAAATGTAATATATATAATATCAACATTAAGGTTTTTATTTGTATCTGCCGGATTTCCGTTAGGTCAGGATTTCCGTTAGGTCTTGTGGCCCAAAGAAACGGTGCAATCGATATTGCTATAGGAAACTGATAAATGGCAATTTCAACAGCAATCTTCAGTATCACTGTATCAGTATCGTGTTTTAATCGAACTATTAGCCAAATTACTCACCAATGTAAGTGAAAGAATACGAAAGTGAACATAAATATTACATACTAAAATGCTATCTGAAATAGGAAAAATATTACCATTGGGAACACATTCTAATATCTCTCCCAAGAACCATGTTCTTCCTCTTGTTTTGTATGATTCTATCGTAATTCCAAAATAATTTGATGAAGGCTGTAGATTAGATTTCAATAGTACTTCTGTCCAGCCATCTCCCTACAATATTTTATTCAATATTAAAGTTGCCCCTGATATACTTTTTACTATTAAATCAAAAGGTGGGCGGTTTTGCATAGAATATTTAGACCCGGAGTGAAATTGAAAGAAACGTGTTAGAATCGTTGAAATATTAAAAGTGTATAAATAAAATAATAGATAATCGTTAAATAAAAGTCATAAAAGTTAAAAATAGCAAGAAAACAGATTGTGATTATTAGTTTTGTATTTTAATGTGTTGATGTAATAATAAACTGTATGCGAGAAATATTGCCATATGGTCCCAAACACTTGTGTGTCCGAAATCTTGTCACATTAAAACCACCTTTGATTATAGGACTCGATAAAATCGAAACCAAACCAAAACATACATCTCGAAAATGTGTCTGTGATAATAAGTTACATTACCGTAACATTTATTTCTCTTATGGTTGTGGACGATGGAGACCATTTCGAATACCAGTATACCAATCTAACATCAGCCTCGCAATTGGGACAGAGTTTTAGGTAAACTGCGACACATACACTGGGACTGCTACGTGGAATGTTGAGGGCCTTAGTTTTAATCATCTGGTCACCAGTGAATTCCATAAAATTATCTAATTTGCCAAAAAAAAAAACGTAAATATTTAGTATTGTTGGAAGATGGATTTATTTCCCAGTTCCCAGAAACTATCATTTACATACACTAACCATTATTATTTATATCTTACTTAAAAGTATATATTAATTACATTTGATCGACTACAACGACAAGTATCCAAAAGTTCTTATGCTATTTTATTAGTGCTTTCTTTTGGTGTTTTTTTTTTTTTTTTTCGATTTCGAAATTAAACGATCCATCGGGACCCTAAGTGCTAACTTAACTAAGGTATAATTCAGGTCCATCAGAAAAGAAGAGTTTGAAATGGGTTCTGATGACCACCATAAGTAATAAAAATAAATCTTGTTAAGTACTTACATTGATGAATTTTCCACAATCCAATGCTCTCCGGGCTTCGAAAAGTTAAATACTTAACTTGAATTGGTCGATTATCAATAAATGTTAGAATAGGTTGCTTAACTCCTATCCTATACAATGTTATAATGCTTCCATCTCGCTTTATACGAAAGTGGGCCCATTTGAAAAGTGACGTTAAACCTGATGTCTAAAAGTACACTGTTACTAATCTTTGTTAGAATGTATATTGTTCAAAAATATACGATTGTTTGATTGACGGGATAATAGCAATTTTCGAGGTATCCATATCTAGTTGCTCGAACATCTTTTTCGCGCCGACACAAAGCAGTAGTCGATGGATTTTGATCAATCACACCATCTAAAATAAACCAATAACAATTTGATATTGTGGGATTGTCATCATCGCATAAGAAAATGTGTCCATCTGACGCCACTCTGACAGAAAATGCAACTTTGAATGTGCCATCTTGTATCGTAACGACTTCTGAGAATTGGTTCCCCCGTGGTGTTCTAAATGTTCTAAAACCTATACAAGATATTAACGTGATACTAAAACACATTATGGAGCTAACATACCCTCCCAGCGACGGTCAAATACATGCCCTGCAAACCCATTAAGGAATCTTTCTTGGCTGAATTTTTTGGAATTTCTTACAGAGTGTACGCACCCGAAGGGCTCATTATCCATGTGGCATATATTTGCCGATAGTTCGTGACCTATAAGAATAGAGAATCATATATATAGGAGGATTTCATTTCAATTTATATCAACCGTAATATCGTTTTATACCTTGTAATTGAACTTCAATCGTAATTTCAACTTTAAAACCACTGCTATCAGAACCTTATATAGACCGAACAGAACTTTGCTGTCGGTTTATAGTCGGTTCATTGATAGAGGCAAATTAGCATGTTTTTTGTGACGTTTCGGTACAGATTTACAGGAGAAACTTATACATTATCCTTTTTTCCTTTATTTTGCAGAATCCTTAATTTTATTGGAGAGAACGCAATCAAGATATGGTGCTCTTAAAATGTATGTGTAATGTAAGCAGAAAATGCTTATCAATCTGCAAAAATGATTAAAAAAAAATGTCCGTCTATTACTTAACTAAAATTGTCAATTTTTATTATAAATGTCTTCAAACATCCATCATGGAATCTAACCGGAAGTGGTCGGCTAAGAAATTGACCGTCCTACAATACATTTTTCAAAGGAAGATTATCCCTAATTTTGAGGTACACAGACTGCAATTTAAATTATTTATATTGTTTCTTAAAATTTTTCATTATTGTCACTCTAACGTCAAGAAAAATTAACACTAGGAGGATAAATATCGACTTGAACCGCTATCTGCAGTGATTAACCAACCTGTTTTAGACACGATGTTGTGTCTAAAAGAGATTGCTGTTATTAAAATGCAGGTGTGGCAAATGCTATATAGTAAAAAATCCTCACTCTTGCAGTAAAATGTAAATACAATCACACGCGCAATGATTTCCGTGTTGTGGCATACCAAGTCGTCGAAATCACGGTTTATATTGGAAAATTTGTAAGCTATGATATGTTAGTTGTCAAGTTGCATATTCTACATTCGACTGTGAAACTACGAATAGATAAGTGATCACGAGTGCCAATTTTCGAATTTGTAGCATAAATGTTTAATATATACTTACTAAGTTCGCTGGTGAAATCACTTCCTACAAATGTGATGGCAGAATTTGAATCGTTGGAGATGACACAATGTAATTGGTTTGTTTGTTTATTTTCCAGTAACGTGATTGGCGGAACAGACGAAAGTGTAGAAACAATCATTAATAACACTAGGTAATTACACCCAATGTGCTTCATCACTTTTGTTATAAATATTAATTAGGTTAGGGCTAGCATGCACCTATGCTTGCCGGCACTGAAATAGTTTGAGCACAAAAGTACAATATCAATTCTCTCTTTTCCGGTGTGGTGAGTAGCTTCCTATTAGTCAAGTGTCACCGCATTTGCGTTGGGTTCTCTGATAACGTTCATGATTACAATTAATACGAACAAATTACTGCTTAATAAGTGGAGCCAGAATAACATTTTCGTTTGGATTATTACTCAATTTTTCAGTATCTTTACAGATATTTGTTTTTTGGTTAATTTTGAAAAACCGTATCTTTAATCACAATTCTTTTAGTATTGCGATTCAGGTTTAAAAAGTCCCACCTATATTGGTTTCTTAAAATTATCTCAGCTCCTCCCAATTGGGCTGCATTAGTAGTAATAACGGGATATGTAGCTGTTATAATATGAGGGTCTATTTAAGTATTCTCGGACGATAGAGCAGTTATTGTCGTTATTATTGAAGATTTTTACGATATAATTTTTTACATGTGCACAATTCAGAATTGCTTTATTTATGTTGTCTATTCCATAAAGGCGTTTTAGACCAAACGTACGTTTGTATGTACAATAAGCATAAGTGAGATAGCTGGTTCGTTTGAGTTATTTTGACTTTTCTTCAGATATATCTCCAAGTATATATTATTAATTACTATATAGAGGTTTCACAAAAATTCGATTCTTTCCATGGAACATTCCATATGCAGTTACATTTTTTAAATCTACGGACTTTTCTACATATGTAAGAAATACGTCTGCACACCGTCCCACTAGACGAGCGTCCCTATGCACTGTTTATGTCTGGAGATATGAAACATAAACAGTAACACGGAGGATAGAAGGAACCTCGAAGGAATGCAGCAGACGGGACTCACTCTCGGTTATAGTTTAGTAACGATAACACGTGTATTATTGTAAAGTCTGGATTCGGTCATTAAATGTATCATTTGTAGTAAGAATCTGTGTTTGATTCTAACAAAATCAGACGTGGGATTACCGCAAAACGCCGGTGTTTTTACTAGTGGTAGTGCAAAGGGTGACTTTACGCTTTTAATATCTACGTGTCGGCTATCGGCGTGGAGCCTGTTGGCGTCCTCATAGAACTTCTTTGTGTGAAAGGTGTTAACATAAACAATATCGGGACACTTAAAGTGGCACGCAAGAATTTAAATTTTTGGAACAAAGGAATACTGGGTGTACTGTAAAACTCGAAGATCTGTTAGTTTTTCGTTCGTTATTTTTGCGAATTTAATAATATGGGTAAACGCGGAAATAAGAAAATGAAGCGACAAAGTGAGCGACGAAGATCGCCGAGCTCATCACCGAGTTCATCTTCAGACTCGTCAAGTGACAGTAGTGCGACTAGCCGCGAAATTTCAAGAAAGGAAATTAAACGTCTACGACGGCGACTGTCAACTTTAGAATTCACAACAACAGCGACTACAATATCAACAACCTGCCATGGGAGACGAGTTGGTGATTCCGGAATTCGATCCCCAAAGGAGCGAACTGCCAGTAGAAGCTTGGACAGCACGTGTCGATAATTTGGCAAAGTCCTATGGGTGGACAGACGCAGATATTGTCAGGTTAGTGTCAAGTAGATTAAAAGGCATGGCGAGGAGATGGTACGATTCGCAAGATCTACTATCGACCGATTGGGCCGCTATGAGACAGTCACTAACTCGACAGTTCCGGAAGCCACTACCGTTTTCAAAATTGTTATGGAACGCGGCGACTTACTGTACGCATCCCGGGCAAGACCTGAGTGTGTATTGCTACAACAAATTGGCAAAATTAAAACTATTACAAGTTAACATACCGGAGGTATACCTTGTCGATGCCATCATAGGAGGGATTACGGACGAAAGTATCGTCAATATAGCAAAAAGTGCTCGGTATCAGAATACAGATGATCTTTTTGCATATCTAAGTACCCTCGGTCGCGTATCTGCCACGGGCCTCCCTGCAAATCGACAGCAGTCCACGAGTGCTTGCAATTCAAAAGAGAACTCTGCGGCAACATAACATAAAAGCGGTCCCATATGTCCCGAGAAATCTCAGATGTTTTAATTGCAAGGGCAATCATTATGCGGAAGATGGTAAACACAAAAACTCAAATAATGATTGTCGCCAACAAAATAGTCTCGAACAGAATCGCCACGACGTCAACAAACAATAAAAAAAATAAGTACAACCCCGAATCACGATCAAAACTCGTAAGTACCATCAACAATCGCCATAATAGAAAATATTAAAATAAACAGTACTGGTGTTTGTTACTATTGATATGTTATTGAATGAGTTGGATGGTTGAGCAACCGTTTGGGGCAGACTAGCTGGACAGAAATGACTTGTATGTTTTATTCTTTGAGTGTTTTAGATTGAGAGCGAAGGTTTCACCAGTTGGTAAAAGGCAGTTACCACATCCAAATATTTGAGGCTGTTTGCCTAACAGAAGCATGTTGTTCTGTTTGTGAGTCGGTCGTTCAAGAGAAATGTTTTGTTGTGAGTTTCCCTAACAGAAGCATGTTGTTCTGTTGCGAAGACTGTTTACCTACCAGAAGCACGTTGTTCTGTTGCGAAGGTTGTTTGCCTAACAGAAGCATGTTGTTCTGTTGCGAAGGCTGTTTACCTAACAGAAGCACGTTGTTCTGTGCCGAAGGTTGTTTGCCTAACAGAAGCATGTTGTTCTGTTGCGAAGGCTGTTTACCTAACAGAAGCACGTTGTTCTGTTGCGAAGGTTGCTTAACTAACAGAAGCACGTTGTTCTGTTGCGAAGGTTGTTTGCCTAACAGAAGCATGTTGTTCTGTTGCGAAGGCTGTTTACCTAACAGAAGCACGTTGTTCTGTTGCGAAGGCTGTTTACCTAACAGAAGCATGTTGTTCTGTTGCGAAGGTTGTTTACCTAACAGAAGCACGTTGTTCTGTTGCGAAGGTTGTTTACCTAACAGAAGCATGTTGTTCTGTTGCGAAGGTTGTTTATCTAACAGAAGCATGTTGTTCTGTTTTGAGAGCTAGTTGCTCAAGAGAAATATTGAAGGCTGTGTGCCTAACAGAAGCATGTTGTTCTGTTTTGAGAGCTGGGTACTCAAGAGGTATGCTGAAGGCTGTTTGCCGGACAGAATCATGTTGTCCTATTTTGAAGGTACATTTTATTCGTTTTGAGGGTTCTTGCCCACGACCATTTAACCGCTTTGAGGACCGTTCGTCCAAGAGAAGCACTCTGTCTGTTTTAGGGTCATCATGACAAGTTGTGAATGTCGACAAATACGAATTACGAACCATTAAATACTACGATATTATGTTGTCTCCTACGATATGAATTGTTGAATATGGATAGACGGTTTTGTCTGAGAGTGTTGCGCGTGATGACTAGCTTGAAAGAACATTATTGCGTGTGGCAGGTTTACTTTTCCGGCAGCGAAAGCTGTTGTATGTACGAAGGTCTTTTCGACCACAGCGAAAGCTGCTGAATATATGTGGGCTTTCTCGCCCGATGCTGTGTATGTTGTATATCTGGAAAAGTATGCTGCATGCATTATCATTTCTCAATTACTTATTTGATTTTGTTCCTATTTAGTGGTCTGAGGACAGCCCACAAGAACAGGATGGCCGAGTGTAAGAAATACGTCTGCACACCGTCCCGCGTCCCACTAGACGAGCGTCCCTATGCACTGTTTATGTCTGGAGATATGAAACATAAACAGTAACACGGAGGATGGAAGGAACCTCGAAGGAATGCAGCAGACGGGACTCACTCTCGGTTATAGTTTAGTAACGATAACACGTGTATTATTGTAAAGTCTGGATTCGGTCATTAAATGTATCATTTGTAGTAAGAATCTGTGTTTGATTCTAACACATAATAAAATGCCGATGATCCACTTCTTCAAAAATCTATTTTTTAGTAATATTAATAATTTTAACTTTTAAATAGCCACCTTATGGCGTAAAAGTTTCATCTATGACGTCACCTACTTCGGAGCGATGGCGTCATCCATAATTTTTTTAAACGGTGGCCAAAATTCTTTTTTGCTGTTTTTCTCCACCGACCCTTTAGCATAGACCGATATGAGCTTATACACTTTGTGTACGCAGTGCTCTGCAAACTGTCAAGGTTAATTTGCTCCAATTCTGCGCGAATTCTTTGCTGTAGATTCTGGAGAGAACAATTTAAACATTTGCATTAAATTTTGTGTTTTTTTTGGGTTTAATAATAATTTTTTTCATTAAACGTAAGTTTATATTTGTTAAACTAAATGTGCTATTAAAAAAAAAACGTTATGTAAGGTACCAATTAGTTTACATCGTCATTTAAGCAATAACAAGTTCTACCGAAAAACAGCAAAAAATTAGGTTTGCCATTTAAAAAAATCAGTCTTGCTCGCATAGTCGAACGGTAAACACGTATTTTGAGACGTCGCGTATCCGATCGCGTGTTGCCCAATCAATAATCAAATAAACTACAATAATGCAGACCGCGAACTAGTTTTATGTGCTGACTATGTAAGTGTGACAGTGCTACGAAAGTAGGACGCCACAACAATGTCAACACAACAAATAATAATTAAAACGGAAAACGAACATATTCTATATAAGGAATTACAATGGGAAAAAGCCGCAAGGCAACAAATAGATGTTGCACAGATATTTTACCAATGCGGATTTTGCTAGCCATGGTTTATCTGGTACGATAGATAAGGCGTGCGGAGGGTTAATGTAAACACTAGAGAAAGCAACCTGGAGGCTGGAGAAAAAGAGGCCAGGTAGTATGGTAAAGTGGCTCTAGGGGTATAGTTGTGTGGAAAGTATTGTGGTTCTTCTAGAATAGTATAGACATGGAGTCTTGGAGAACTTGGGCTTGTCGTGGAGACATGGAGTTATATGACTTGGGCTTGTCGAGGATAGTGTAGACATGGAGTCATATAACTTGGGCTTGTCGTGGAGACATGGAGTTATGTGACTTGGGCTTGTCAAGAATAGTATGACATGGAGTCATATGACTTGGGCTTGTCGTGGAGACATGGAGTTATATGACTTGGGCTTGTCGAGGATAGTATAGACATGGAGTCATATAACTTGGGCTTGTCGTGGAGACATGGAGTTATGTGACTTGGGCTTGTCGAGAATAGTATGACATGGAGTCATATGACTTGGGCTTGTCGTGGAGACATGGAGTTATATGATTTGGGCTTGTCGAGGATAGTATAGACATGGAGTCATATAACTTGAGCTTGTCGTGGAGACATGGAGTCATATGACTTGGGCTTGTCGTGGAGACATGGAGTCATATGACTTGGGCTTGTCGAGGAGAATATAGACATGGAGTCAGACGTATATGACTTGGGCTTGTCTATCTTCCTGGGTGCCATAATAGGATATTATGCGGGTTCCCCCATGACTTGCACCGGTATATGGTATTGTTATGTTATCGTTATCTGTATACTGTATTGTTATCGCTGTTTAAAGTGGGTATTTCTATATTGTTATATGATACGCGAGGGATGTGTAACCGTTCGGTGACGATTGAAACAGCCGCGGATTCTTTCCAATAGTATTTACCAATGACGTTTCATATCGGTGAGTTATTATCAATCTATTAAGCATGTTGCAGTTTGGTATCAGATGAACCAGTTTTAGTAATTATGAAAAATGTAGTGCGGCAAAAATCCATAGCCAACATAGAAGATAAATTTAAGAACTTAGAAGAACAATTCAAAGTTCTCCAACAAAAACTGCTTGAACAACCAGGCAAATCGGAACAACATCAAGAGTACCACACAGATGAAGAAGATCTGGCCAAAGAAACGGAATGGATGCTGCCAAAGAAAAGAAAAAACAAAAAACGTAAAATGCATGACTCACTCGTAGTATCGCCCGAAATCCAGCGTACAAGCGCAAATCAAAATAATAAAAAAAAAAGAAAAAGCTCACCTTCCCCCATCCGTTATCCTAAGCCAGGTAACGGACTACGATTCAATCCGAAAATCGCTAAGTAACAAAGAATTCAAATACAAAGCGACGTTATTGAATTCTGGCGATATTAAACTCAACGTCGACAAAGTAGATGAATACAGGAAACTAACGGAGTTCCTAAGTGAAGAGAAAACAAATTGATACACATATGAAAACAAACAAACAAGAGCAATCAAAGTCATGGCGAAACGCCTCCATCCGACTTGCAAAAAGGACGATATTGTGAACGATATTGGCCGTAAGAAAGTCTAAACTGCTTCCACAATGCAAAAATTGCCTGGCGTTTGGACATACGCAGCACTTCTGCAACAAAGAACCCCGATGTATCAAATGTGCGGGAAAACATCTTTCAGTAGAATGCAATAAATCAAAGGATTCACCCTGCAAATGCTATAATTGCGGAAGTGCGCATCCTGCAAACTACAGAGGGTGTCTAGTGGCTAAAGAAATGCAAAAAATCAGGGACAAGAAGGGGCAAACCAACTCAACAAATAAACCAAAAGTAAATCAACAACAAGATGTAAGTAGTATTCCAAATACAAAACCAAATACATCAAGGTATACAAAACAAAACACAAATATATCATATGCCCAAGCAACAAAAAACGCAAAAAACGATAAGCAACCAACCACACATGATCCGACAATTCAAATGCTGCAAAAGATCCTAACAAGAATGGATAAAATAGAAGAAAGGATATCAAAACTAGAATAGTAAACAAAGTCACAAACATAAAATGTATAGCAACTTACGAATCGCAACTTGGAATGCCATCCCAACAACTGAAATGCGAAATTTAGAAACTAAAAGAGGCATCATTAGAATCATATTTATCTAAACTTACTCCTGATAAAGAAACAGACTACTCGCTGTGGAAAGCAGTAAAAAAGTACAAGAGACCAGTCACTCATGTACCACCCATTAGACAGAAAGATGGCAAATGGGCAAGAGACAATAAGCAAAAAGCTGAAAGGTTTGCAGAACATCTAGCTGAAATATTTCAGCCAAACAACATTGATGCAGATATAGTGCTACAAGAAGATGGACCGACAAGCCACGAAAAAGAAACCATCCCGCTTGTTACACCAAAGGAAGTTGCGAATGAAATCAAAACAAACTTAAATCCAAAAATGGCACCTGGATACGATCTCATCACAGGTGAATTCCTTAAACAGTTACCAAGGAAAGGTATTGTAATGCTTACATACCTAATAAATGCAGGCAATAAAATTATACTATTACTACAGTATAAAAATAATATAGTAATGATTAATAATATATAGTATTAAAATAATAATAGGAAATATTTAATCTATTATCTCTTTAAGCGTGCTGAATGTTTCATGTGCCTAGCGGTTCATCTTGACAAAGAGCGAACAAAATTAATGGCAAACAGTACAGCCGATATCTGAATTTATTGTTTATTAAACAGACAATAAATTTTCGCAATTTATAGCTAAATCGACGACTGAATTGCTATCCCACTTGCACCGTTATCTGCCCTTCCACATTTGGCTTTCATAATCGCAACCCCGAAATAAATAATAGGCCGTTGTGACAATTTGGTGTGTTTTTGTTTATTGGCGAAAGCGGTATCAAGGGTATTAGGCATTACCGAAATCCCATCGAATTAATTTTATGCGTGACGAACCGTTTTGGCGGCTTATTGATTCCATTATGTGGTATAATTTGATTTACTACTGATTACACAGGCATTTTGAGTTTAATAACACTTATAGGTATCATAATTAATTTTATTATGCCTTTTTGTTGTTGTTAAATAACAAAACTAAATATCTTTTCGGCTACCACGTTAGGGACTATTGGCATTTATAAATATCTGGGGTGGCTCTCACCCAACTTTCCGACTATATTGTTGACACGATTAAGTGTCTGAACTTGCAATTATTCAATTTTGTTAAAACAGAGTAACTCTGGACGCATCAGTTTCTACAACATACATAATGACATTTATTGTCATGTCATGTCCGTGGCACTGGCGTTTATCAAAATCTGATAATTCGCAACACAGCGACGAAGGCTGTGGATTCTGTCAAACTGCTTCTATAAACTCTTATAGCGCTTAAAGCGTTCATCCCAACGATCTGCAAATTTGCATACATATTTAAAGTCACTAGAGGATGAGCTGGTATAAGTTTGGTCAACATTGGATAAATCCCTAAGAAAGTGTATGTAACATTTGCCACTTTCGGTTGTTATATTGTGGCCAAAAACAATCCATTTCGTCTCCTGGCAATTCAAAATGCGTATACCACATTTCAGCCCGATCCGTTGTACCGTCTGGACGCTATCGTGTTCACAGACATACACACACATACTACATACGTACCCACAAACCCACATACCCACATACATTTTCCAGGAATCATTGCATTCGATTCAGGGGGCCCCAAAACGCATATTTCCGCTGAAATCTCGAAATTTTGTTTTCCCTCGATTACAATACTTTCCTTGTAGGGTACTAGTCGGAAAGTAAAAATTTACCAATTTGAAATCACAGCTACTATTAGACGGCTACTATGAACGCTTATAGCGCCTAAAGTGGTCATCCCATTGATCTGTAAAAGTATACATATTCAAAATCACTGAACTGGTATCAGGTTTATCAAAATTTTTATCAAACTCTAAGAAAATGCATGTAATAACAGACTCCTGCTTTCTCGTCAGTAAATGAATCTTGTGCTCTGCTCAGTTTCTAGTTTGAAGTGGTGTAACGTAATATCTTTTGCGTTTGATTATCATTGTCATCATTTTGTCATTTTTGTCATGAATAATTAGCATAGATTGCTAAATTTTCAGTATTGATGCCAATAATATAAGAAACCTCCAACAAGAAATATCTGGGGTGGCCTTCACCCAACTTTCCGACTACACCGTTGACACAGTGAAGTGTCTGAACACTTTTGCTATTATTCAATTTTGTGAAGCCAGAGTCACTCTGTAAGTAACCTACCTAACATAGTCTCTGTGACATAATAACATTTGTCACACTGACATTTAATGTATCAGGTTTATCAAAATTTTTATCAAACTCTAAGAAAATGCATGTAATAACAGACTTCCCTGCTTTCTCGTCAGCAAATGAATCTTGTGCTCTGCTCAGCTTCTAGTTTGAAGTGGTGTAACGTAATATCTTTTGCGTTTGATTATCATGATCATCATTTTGTCATTTTTGTCATGAATAATTAGCATGGATTGCTAAATTTTCAGTATTGATGCCAATAATATAAGAAACCTCCAACAAGAAATATCTGGGGTGGCCTTCACCCAACTTTCCGACTACACCGTTGACACAGTGAAGTGTCTGAACACTTTTGCTATTATTCAATTTTGTGAAGCCAGAGTCACTCTGTAAGTAACCTACCTAACATAGTCTCTGTGACATAATAACATTTGTCACACTGACATTTAATGTATCAGGTTTATCAAAATTTTTATCAAACTCTAAGAAAATGCATGTAATAACAGACTTCCCTGCTTTCTCGTCAGCAAATGAATCTTGTGCTCTGCTCAGCTTCTAGTTTGAAGTGGTGTAACGTAATATCTTTTGCGTTTGATTATCATGATCATCATTTTGTCATTTTTGTCATGAATAATTAGCATGGATTGCTAAATTTTCAGTATTGATGCCAATAATATAAGAAACCTCCAACAAGAAATATCTGGGGTGGCCCTCACCCAACTTTCCGACTACACCGTTGACACAGTGAAGTGTCTGAACACTTTTGCTATTATTCAATTTTGTGAAGCCAGAGTCACTCTGTAACCTACCTAACATAGTCTCTGTGACATAATAACATTTGTCACACTGACATTTAATGTGATGTCATGTAAGTGGCACTGACGAAAAAGACGCATGTAACATTTGCCACTTCCGGTTGTCATATTGTGGCAAAAAGAAATCCAGTTCGTCCCCCGGCAATTCTAAATAAGTATGCAAATTTTCAGCCCGATCCGTTGTACCGCTTGGACGCTATCGTGTTCACAGACATACATACACACACACATACATTTTCCAGAAAAATAAATATACATCGATTGCAATCGATGTATATTTATTTTTTGACAATGGCACGTTAGAATACGCGATTTGTTTGGATGGCTACAGCTTATTTTGTTTTGAGATGTCGTCGGGTTGTCTCACAAATGGAACAACATTTTTTTAACAATTTCTGTTTTTTATATTTTGATTTATTAGTTACATATAAACCTGTAAACATATATTTTAACACGGTTCAAGTTTTTCTCTCCGACTCTAGGTGTCCAGTCGAACAGCACTCAGGGTAGCGCAGTACTCAGGTTGTAAAACGCTGAATAATAGGCTACTCACATACATAAGCTATTTGCATGCTCTATATGCATACCCTGTTTCATTCCAAATAAGTTATGCGAAAATGTGCTGCTTTTGTCATTTAAATTATCGAGTTTATTCTATCGTGAAATGAACAAACGTATTCCTTCCGGAATTCTGCTATAGAAAATCTGGCAACAATACGGCTGGACACGGACAAAACCCTTCCAAAAAAGCCGGTTGCCTTCATGCCTTTCATGATTTATCACTTCCAATCTCGTTTATAGTTTCCATGTCGATACGTTGGTCGTCTTCGCTGAAACTTCTAAACTTTGTCCGCGTTGTGTTTTTGCAGTATATATCACCAATACATTCTGAAATAGTCGACGATATCTACGGAAAAGTAGGTATACTTATTCGCATTACAAATGTATGTAATAGATCACAAAGGACCATTCACGAGCATCCTATTGAAAAATTGATTTAAACGTTATCCAGGATAAATTAAGATTTCAGGACGGAGATTTTTCTGGGTTCTCGGGAAATAATGGAGGGAACGTTTTTGCGGACCCTTTGAGTTGGATTCTCAGCGAAATCTTAAAGTTCGCTCACTACCGAGGGGGACATCTGAAACAGATTATCGGCATGAGAGACGTTCTTCTACTGAAATGCATTTACGTTGACACAGATAATTGTTAATCAAATACTGGTTCACAATTTACACCAACTCTATCTCTCTCTCTCTCTCTCTCTCTCGCCTCCTTCCTACGCCAATAAATAGTTTCTATAGAAACTATTCTGTCTTTCAAAAATTTTTTAGTTGTGGACACCCTAAACACAACCCACCATTAAAATATTTGGTTACATTTCATAAAGTATTGACCCGACCAGACGTATGACAGAATATCGACGAAGCTTTATGAATGCAGTATAAGTGCTTGCGAAAGTTTGCCCTAAAGTATTTTTATGTCTTTCTTATTGACGGCAGTAAAACTCTTGACCCAAAAGCGGCAGCGTAGCGTCAATAAAATGCAATATCGGGTTAGCCCGCATTATTATTAGTTTTCCAGCAAGACGCGCTATTTTATTCCTCTATATTAACATTTTTAAATTTCCACGGGACCGGAGAAAAACTTTACTAGCGGATAAGAATTTCGAAATTATGTTGACGACGTAAATTTCGTGGCCCGGTCTTATGAAGCTTGCCCGGCCGCACAAAACTTGTTTAGAACTAGCAACTTGAAACTATATACCTTAATTTGGACCTTCATGCCTCGCAGGTATGGCGTCTTGAAAACTTTGATAGGTCGAAACTAGACAAAATTATAAGGTTTCCTTTAAACCTTTATGGAAAACAAACACATAAATCGTATGATCATGCGCAAAATCGAAGCCACGTCTATACTGTTCCTACACACATCCATTCTATGCTGTAACATTTAACAAATTATATAATTAGATTCAGAGGAATAAGTCTCCACGGTCTATTGGATAATAAAACGATTCTATGTGTAATCTGCCAATTCCTGTCTGCTAGGAAGCTGATTAATTTTTTTTTTCAAAAAAAAAAAGGATTTAGTTTCTTGTTTCGTGGTTTTTCTTGTGATGTATAACGATAGAACTTGTGACTTTATCCCTTTAAAATTTTAAAATATAGCTTAATTTGAAAACTATTAAAGATGTTGGTTGCTAATACTGAAAATAATATCATTTCATTTTTAATATTTAAAAAAAAACACATTATAACTATAACCTCTTGATTCAGAGACAGTTTTTAATAATTGAATTCCAGCTTTTGTCAGGTGGAGGACAATAAAATGTTGAACATTTTGTGGATTTTTGTTGTTGTTTATGTGTATTTACTCATAGATACTGAAATGTTTGTAACGAAAAGTAACTTACAGAAATTAATATCATTTTCCACCAGAAATCTAAACTAAAAATATAAATTTTATGCCGCAAACTCCTCCAACAGCAATTACACATTCCACTATTCGCTTAATGCAGTACATTCGTTAACATTAAACCAAAATGGTGAATTCGTGTGTGTAATAATACCAATAATGCTGTTTTATGAGGACATCGTTAGTGTTATGTTTATGATAATAGCGCTTTAATTGTCTTTCATTACAATTGTTGCAAACAAACTGCGAATGTGATTTTATCATCACCATAGTTTTGCATTTCACATAAAATTCATAAAATAATTAGAAAACTTTTTTTTACTGTTCAGTATGTCAGTAAATGTTTTGCCTCTTTTACTTTCTTTTCTAAGCCCGAAAAGAATCATAATTACTGTGGAAATGCGAATTTTGCGGTCCCCGAAGAGATTGAAATGATTTTTGGAAAATGTCTAGGTTGACATTGGATAATTTGCATTAGACGAATGTTTTCCAAACCGATGGATAAGAAGATATTCGAATAACCCATGGCCTCCGAGATCGCCCGACCTTACCCCAATGTAGGGTTGCCAGGTCAAAAAATATAATGTAAGAAGTTGGGACCTGTAGTCTGTTTTTATTGGTAGCATAGCAAACAGAGCGGTCAAATTCTTATTTACTTTATATCAAATTCAAACGGAGGACGCGAGAACTTTCTTTCAAACCTTGAGGGTTTGGCATCGCTAAATTTTTAGAAGCCAAAAATATTCGTAAATGAATAACAAGATTAATTACCTCAGGGTGATTAAAAGTAATATTCAACCAAAACAAATATATTTACAAAATGAACAAAAAGATTAAAAACCCTTCAGATCGAGTGTGCAATAATCATTGAAACTCTTGACATAATGAAAATAGTTGGAGAGAAAACGGATGACAGAGACATAATTATTTTATAAAAATTACCTAAATTGTTATTGGCAAATTTACATCAGCAGAGATGGCTACACTTGGCACACACGCAGAAACAAAACACAAGATAAGGGCCTATTGCCCTAAAACACGTAACGACTACATCCTTTGACTTCTAAATCAAGACCTCGACTGATATTTCAATATACAGAACTAGGAAAGCCTTCTCCCAGCACATACAGAACCAAAGTTCGTTATTTTAGCAAAAACCCTCAATAATAAAGCCTTCAGACCACACACGGTCAGTTCCACAAACTTCTAGCAAAAATCTGTATTTATGACATCCGGTCCAAGGACCCAAACTATTTCCTAACCAAACATCTCTTTGGTATTCTTACATCTGTTGCAACCGTTTGTTCTGCCTGTCTATGCAATCTCAAAACAAAAGACAAAATTCCGACCTACCACAATAAAAGCCGGACATGACAATCCATTTAGCCGGACATTTGGACCTAAAAGTCGGACACAATATATTTTTTCTAAAGTTTAAGAAAAAGGCACTAAAAAGTAGAATATTTATTTATTATTATCAAATTCGTCTACACTGAGAGAAAAAAGAATTGAATGAAACGAATTTGCTTTCAAGAACTCTACGTTCCTTTTAAGTAAAGAAACCTTTCTTTAATGTGTGACAATTTAGTACTTGACTTAATAAAATCGAATGTTGGTTTAAAAACTACAAATTTGGATATAATCAAATAGTACTTTAGTTTCAGTAAAGTGTACTTTCAAATTAGATCAATATTGCGACCGTGAATTAATCACTAATTAATATTTTATTATGTTTGGATTATAATCATGGACCTTGATTATAAAATCCAAACATAGTTTAGCCGAAAACTTTTTTTTACTAATTCGGCTGTGATGAATCCGAAAATGATGTTAGTTTTTCGTATCACGAAATATTTGGCATCAGCGTACCAATATTAGTTAAAAACAAGTCCCAGATCTTAGTGAGCAGGAAAAAAAATCGTTGTCCAGTGTCATAATTGCAAGTCGATTAATTTGTCGATAAAAAGAAAAAATAAAGCATTTTCGATATTATATTTCTTAATAACAACGACAAAAATATTAGTATCTTCATATCCAAAACAGGTATTTTAATTGGAATTTAAACTTAATAAATCTTATTCCGGTGGTGCCACCAATATTATTTTGTCTGGTATAATTATTTATCAAAAACAAGCTATAACTTTAAAATTATTTCTTGTGGATTAAAGATCAGAAGAAATGTGCAACAGCGTATGAAAAATATGGCGAAGGCGCCGGTAATGATATTACCTGCTATAATAATGTTCCAAAAGATCTGGCGAACAGCAGCAAATTTGGCGTTTATATCAAGCCAAATTACATTTACATTTTCGTTATCTACGAGAAAAATCTACAAGCACTGATTTACAAGTTTCATAAACAGCACAAATATCTTATAAGAGGCGTGCGACTCCGGTGATCCTGAATCAGTGGACCACGTTTTCAGTTCGTAGCGCTTCGTGCAGAGTCGGCTTTCCCAGGACATTTGTCGGCCTTCTCGTCCGTTCCGGCACCAGTGACACCGGAGCGAGCGTTCCGTACGATTTTTGCCGCCTACTACCACCAAAAAAGCACGTCGCGAGTGTTCGCAACTTCAACGCCAGCCGTCAGCCAGCAGCAAAAAACCTGACCATGTTACGAATACATTAGCCGAAACGTCGTCAACAGAAAATTGATTATTTCTCGTGATATGACACCGAATATTTAAATTACGGTCGCGAAAGAAGAAAATGATTTTTTTTTTGAAAAAGTAAAAGCGCGAGAAGGTTTTTAAGAACGTTTTTTGACTTGTGTTTTTGACTGTGTGTGTTGGTGCTGTGGAAGGGGGTTGGTTATTTTTCAATAGGAGTGGAATAAACATGCAGCATAGGTGAGAGTATTTTGTAATAAATTTAAGTAAAAGTAAAAAGGAGGTAGAAGTTAAAAGAAACAGACATCGAAGTGAAGTGACGTACCTGCTTTCCAATGGATTTTTCTTTAAATACTTAAGACTTATTTTTCCTTCAGAAGGAAGGTTTCGATCCCTGCTTTTGAATGTGCAAATGAATTACTTGACTATAATTTTGACTTTGACAAAATTAGGTTATTAAATTCACTATGAAATTTGATAGTGGATATCATTGATTGACTTGAATATATTGTATAGAAAAATAATCAAATATATACATAAACAATTATATTAAAATGTAATATAATATTAACGATGGGTTCTTTAACACATCTGCCTCATAACTAGGTGTGACCATAGCTCGCATACAATTTGGGATTATGTACACCAACTAAGCAAACTAACTGAGAAAACCAATTAATTTTGTGAAATATCAAGATAATGCAGCAACCATTCAAGTCGTGTTGACAAAAACAATTTTTAATTAGGCGATCTTCGTTAATTTTTCAATAAATAGCTCACTTTTAGTTTAAGAAGCCTTTAATTCTTTTTATCTCTATATCAAATTGTATTCCAATACATTTTTTAAACAAATTTATAAAGACTATGACTCATTTTTGTATTTCTGGCAACTCATGTACTGTCTCAGCAGAACCAAATTACAAAAAAGGTACTTATAATATTAATGAAACGAGGTAGAGCATTCTTGTGCTCTTTTTTTAATCTAAATAATTTTATTGTTTTTGTGTAAAGAAAACATTTACACACACCTTTTATAGCGGTTGTCATATTAAAAATTGCGTTGACACTCTGATAAATCGGTGAAAATGATAAAAACATGATTGAAAGACTACAATTTATTTTACGTGGTTTAGAAAATAATATTTAATATTATTATTCAACAACTACTATATACGAGGTCCGGCACTAACTTGGACACAAATGGGAAATATTCTTATTATGAATTTTTCAGAAAACTTTATTTCAGTAAAAAGTTTCTGTATTGTCTTAAACCTAAAATGCAAACTTCAACATATAATTATGTGCTTGCGAATACCAGGTGTTACAAAATTAAGAAAATTACTAAAGAGTAAAGTGCCTTTATTTTTAAAGACACGCAAAAATTTTATTTGAAGAAGGCATTTAGAAAGATTAGAAGGTATCAAATACGAAATTAGAATCTCTTTTATCAATTTTTATAAACAAAAAAATAACAGCAACAAGAAGTAAAAATAGTTTAACATTTCATTAATTTAAACATAACTGACCAACTGAAAAAGCAAAGATAGAAATACAACAAACGTACACTATTATGAATTGAAAATGGAGGAGGCAATGTGATGTGATGTGTTGATAATGAAAAATCCTCTTTTTATTACTTTTATTTTTTCCGGTTGTTTATTCATTAGGTAAAACAAAAAGTTAGAATGTGTTATTTTTTTCATATTTTAACGATAAATTTCTGCTTTGCTCATTGCATAGTAGGTTTATTGAATAATTTTACACATTCATCCATTACTCCGTGTCGTCTGTGAAAATTCAAACGTAACGACAAAGAAGCGAAATTAACAACAAAAGCTTTCAAAAGAATGCTTTTGTTTTAAAGCCTGGGGCTATGTAAAGAATAGTGAAACTGTAATAGGTTGCGTCCTTTATCTTTTGTTTTGATTTTGCAAACATGTTTGTAAGGGTCAACAGATGGCTAAGGGTAAAAAAACAGAGAGATATTATTTATGACATCCGTTGTGTGGATTTTACTAGAACTTTACCGTTTTTTGATGTGTACTATGAACAGAGATATTTTCTTTTGAGACTTCGTCTGTACGGTCAAGAGATGGTCATAGCAGTCTTGTTGTTATGTATAGGAACACGTGGGCTTTCTTGGGGTTTTAAATGAATATAAACTTAATTTAGAAATAGAACTATGTAATGGTCACAATCTTAACCCGTTTTGGGGTGGTTAGCCCTAAGAAAATGATTTATTCTCTTTGTATGTATTGAGTGTTTGCCATGTTTGTGTTGGTGTAAATTTCCAATAACAATTTAGGTTTTTTAATTATGTCTTTGGCCATCTCTTTTCTCTCCAAACTTTTTCATTTTGTCAAGAGGTTGAGATATTCTTGTAACGCGATCCGAAGCGATCTTTTATTATTCATTCTTGTAAATAGATTTATTTTGGTTAGAGTTTGCCATAATTTTAATTCCCTCGAGACTAAGATTTTTTATTCGTATTATAATTATTGCTGAAATTGATAGTTATATAAACTGGAAGTTGGTAATATAAATGATTATGAATAAAAACCGGTAATTGCTGTGGCAGTGTCAATTTTAAATTTAAGGATTTGTGAAAACAAATCTACAAAATATAACTGACGCACATTGGTCGAAATGCCTGATCTAGCTGGGCAAAACTCGTATAAGAAAGGAAACGCAGTTTAATACAAAATATCATATTTATTAGCATTAAACATTACTACTGATGTTGAGTTTTAAACAGACATGTACAGGGTGGTCCAATATTGCGATGTCGGAAGATGGTACATTTTCTTAAAATAGTATTAAATAAATTAAAGTTTCTTACATGTGGAAAACGAAAGTAGTCATCTTAAAATTATTTTTCTCTTTACAGGGTGGTCCATAAAATATGTACTACATTTTAGAGTAATGACAACAAAAATTGTATAAATCAATTTTACTAGCTCTCATATTCATATTGTTAATCATGTCAGATGATGAACGCTTTCATATTCATACTGTTCATCATGTAAGATAATGTCTTCGCCAGTAACATCAACAGATGTGTCCAGCAAAACACTGTTAACATTTTCATCAAATGCGTTATCCTTATAAGAGCGAGTACCTGTAAGTGTTGCTTTTTGAAATTGAAGATATTAAAGAGTCAAAAGTATATATAAAAGAGTATTTATTCTATTTTTTGCAGTTTTTGTCCAACCACATCGTATCTTGGGACAAAAATGGTTTGAATGCGCGATGACAGAATTTTACAATTTTACAATTTTACAATTTTACAATTTTACAATTTTACAATTTTACAATTTTACAATTTTACAATTTTACAATTTTACAATTTTACAATTTTACAATTTTACAATTTTACAATTTTACAATTTTACAATTTTACAATTTTACAATTTTACAATTTTACAATTTTACAATTTTACAATTTTACAATTTTACAATTTTACAATTTTACAATTTTACAATTTTACAATTTTACAATTTTACAATTTTACAATTTTACAATTTTACAATTTTACAATTTTACAATTTTACAATTTTACAATTTTACAATTTTACAATTTTACAATTTTACAATTTTACAATTTTACAATTTTACAATTTTACAATTTTACAATTTTACAATTTTACAATTTTACAATTTTACAATTTTACAATTTTACAATTTTACAATTTTACAATTTTACAATTTTACAATTTTACAATTTTACAATTTTACAATTTTACAATTTTACAATTTTACAATTTTACAATTTTACAATTTTACAATTTTACAATTTTACAATTTTACAATTTTACAATTTTACAATTTTACAATTTTACAATTTTACAATTTTACAATTTTACAATTTTACAATTTTACAATTTTACAATTTTACAATTTTACAATTTTACAATTTTACAATTTTACAATTTTACAATTTTTGCAATTTTACAATTTTTACAATTTTTACAATTTTTTTAAGGCCTGCTATTAAAATTGTTAATTTTTAGTTTTATCTCCGCTTTTTCGTCCGTACTGTATGCTTTTCCTCCAAATTTATCGATATCGTATGATGATACCACTGATTTTTGTCGCTTATACGGTTTTCTTTCTGCCACACATCAAACAGCACTCTAATATTATGTAGCATCATTATATGCAAGTTTCTGCAGCAAATTTCAGTTGTATGTTGTACAGAAATATTTTCTCTTTTATAAAAAAAAATTAATCAAACTGAATATAGGTGAATATAGGTGAATACATTAGGTTTCAATCCAACAAAATAAAATATTATACTACATTTACAAGAAACGCGGTGCTATTTTCCATACTAAATTACGACAAAAACAAAATCAGGATTATTAATAAGTCATTTACATAAAAAACTACTGCATACCTTTGTTTGTGTTATCCATTACGACAAAATTTAACAAAACAAACGACACAGGCAATATGCACATACACTTGATGCACGCACGAAGACAGCTTACAAGTAAATAATTCTAATACCAATAAACGAGGTTTGGCAGCCTCTACTTGTTCGCTCTAAGTACCAAACCCTTTTTTATCACAATCGGCGGGTTTCGTGGGATCTCTGTAACCAAACATACCGAAATTCTAAGATTTCTGTTAACAGCAGAATTTGGATCCTTTTGCACCGCTAGATTGTCAATTTCCCACCTCTGTGTGACGTGGATAACCCTTAGTATAGAACTCGCCATCCTGCGGCTCGATATATCATGATTTTAACAAACAACGCCAAAGACGGTAAATATTTTTTTTTCAATTCAATTTTCATTATTTATTAATTGGTTATTTTGTTTTGGTCAAGCTAAAACTTCATTTCCAAAACAGTAATCATAAAAATAAATCAATTAAAACTTGCTAATTTAAGCACAAAATATAACTCGCTGTTTAAATTCGAAATAAACTCGGAATGAACGATTCTACCATTGTGATTCGAAAGTTCAATCTCAGCGGGATCGAATTCACATTGGCAGGTCTCCAAACTGCCGAGAAACTTAATAGTGTCGACATTTTTCGATGAAATACTTTACGAGTGCTTTCCAGTAATCTATTAGATACATGGTGCTTAATTTGTTTTAAAAGTTTTAATGAGTTCGCCGAGGTAGTTTGTAAGTTATTTGATTAATGTCCTTTGGCTGTACTGCAGCGCCAGGATTTCGTACTCTGGCGGCGGTTGTTATCATGTATGTTAATCTTGGCATAACTACTCGTAATTGCAACGCTTGACTCGCGAACTCTGGCTGACTCTAATTTCCCCTATACATGGAAACGCACTAATGCATCAAACAAATATTCATACTGCTAATAGCTCTCTTAATGTTGTGTCGTACTTTTTTTTTTATTTTACATGTATGACGACAGGGGTCGATAAATTTATGACTATGAAGAGTCAAGTTGTAAAAGGAATGGGATAACTAAGATGTCAGAGACAGGCCTATGTAATTTAAGATTGTTTATTTAAAACGTTTGTTATAACTGTGACCTTCCATCGCTTTTGAAAACTTGTCCAATTAAAAACGTGGTAATAGCTTAATTCTCGTAAAAAATAAACAAAGACTTACATCATTAGATTATTATTTATTAGATGATCGTAATAGAATTGGAGTGGCGAACAGGGCTGTATTGCTAACGTGACTGTAAGCAATGCTCTTTACAAATTAATTTAATAGGGGAAGGCTGTTTACAGTTGAATGAGCACTTTAGAAGTCTACCGAAAATTAAATTTGAGTTGTGGTTTTCGTGTCTAGTGACCTGTAGCTCATATACCTGAATTATTAGACATTTTACTCATTGATTGTGCTGTAGAAACTACAATTAATTAATACGAGGCAACCACAGCTTCAACAGGATAAAATAAATAAACTTTTATGAACTGCTTTTTTCTTAAATTTGACATTAAGAATGTCGTCATCGCTAACTTACAATATGAAAATTGTACATAATGTCAGAGCTGTATTAAATCTACGACCCATATTGCAGTGAGAACAAAAAATATAACTGACCTATTTATATCATCAATAACATTATATATTTTTTTGCAGTTTCATGATTTTTTTCAGCAAATTCTTGATAAATTCCTCAAAATTATTCCTAACTGATTAAAATAATTACTCATTTTTTTTAAATAATTACTCTATTGACTCATTTGATCTCTGGAACAAGAATAATGTTTTTGTAGTTTTAGTTTGGAACATCTCGTGGAACAATGGACGATTTTGGCCAATCTTTTGCTTAAATTAATTAAGAATTTATTGGCATTTGATTCATTTTGATATGTTTATTTTCGAAGAAGTTGCAATGTTTTAAATGAAACCTTGTAGATTAAAATTTATCGTCCATAATCCGAGTATTGATTTGGAGGGTGAGATCATTGCAATGAATTCAGGGGACCTCAAAACACGTATTTTCGCTGAAATTCCGAATCTTTTTTCCATCGATTACAATACTTTCCTTCTAGGGTACTAGTCGGAAAGTGAAAACGAATAAAATTTGAAAAAAAAATGTAGAACCTCAAAGTAGCCTTCCGTTTGTTAGTTTTTACTACGGTCTGTAAATGACGTGATATCTCTGTATCAAATTCTCACAGAAAGCAAATCTCACAACCCAGCCAGATACAATTTAATCATACTTTATTCTTTACGAATCACGTACAATTCCAAAGTACCGTC
This sequence comes from Aphodius granarius, assembly GCA_963971325.1. Classification (NCBI taxonomy): domain Eukaryota; kingdom Metazoa; phylum Arthropoda; class Insecta; order Coleoptera; family Scarabaeidae; genus Aphodius; species Aphodius granarius. Next base: position 5,300,298 of record OZ020224.1, read on the forward strand.
CAATATACTTCCCAGTCAATTTACTACACAGCGAAGGGACATTCCGGAAGCTATAACAATTGCAATTGGCGCAATAAAAACCAAGACGGCCGGCCGAAATAATAAAACGAAATCACTCGACCAATCAAGAAGACAAACACAAAACGCTCTAAAGGCAGAAAAACTTTCAGCGTTCGACTCTCGCGCGAAATTACGAACGAACGGACGATGAATTTGATCTAATATATTAAGTGTTCGCGTCTGGCGAATTAGCTAGTTCAACATTTGCCCGGTAGGTGGCGGGATAACGGTGATAATACCGTAGGGCCCAGCTTGAACTGATTGGATTATTGAGGGTGCGGGTGAAAGTCTATCCAGCAGTCGGTAATTACAGATTATTGTCTTGAGTATTAGAACACATCGACAGTGGATCTAATTAACATATTTGCGTGATGTATTTTTACTTCCCGACTAGTTCCTAGAAGGAAAGTACTGATATTTGTTTAAGTGTATGTGATTTGATCTGTAAATTGTTATATACATATTTAAAGGTTTTGGAGTATGAGCTGGTAGCTGTGTGGTAAAGATCACTTCTGGTTGCCAGATTGTCAGAAAAAATAATCTATTTCATCCCTTGTGAATTCTCCCCTGTGAGTCCAATCCATTGTACCGCTTATGCGCTATCATGTTTACAGACACACAATACGTACACACCCACATACCCACCATACATACACACGTTTTCCAGAAATCATTGCAATGGTTTCAGGGGACCTCAAGACGCGTATTTGTTTCCCATCGATTACAATACTTTCCTTTTAGGATGCCAGTTAGAAAGTAAAAATAGGAAAATTTAATCTCAGAAGTACTTCACAAAATTACTTAAACAGAATGTAAAAAATTAGGGAAGCAATAATTTGATTGTATAGTTTTCTACAATTATCCGTCAACTAGTGCAGATCAATGTTTCCATCTATTGCAGTATGATAAATTACAGTCCATCACTTCCAACAGGATGAAGCTGCAGCTTAGACCATAATTGATACAATTAATTACGTTAGACAGTTTTATTATGATGGATTTGTTGTAGAGTCGCCAGATCCTGAACAAACTAATTTTTATCCAACGTCATTTTTACTTTTTTACTTTATCATACGTAGTATGACAAAGTATTGTAATCGTGTCGAAAAAAAAAAATGAGATTTTAGTGGAAATATGTCGTTTTGGGTCACCTGAACATGTTTCACCAAGGTACAAAAAAATGTATGTGTGTGTGTGTACCCGTTTTTTGTGGTGACGATTCCGGAGAAACTACTGAAAGTATCGAGACGAAACTTCATATTTAGAAGTTTCGTGACTAAACTTAGAGCTGAAAGAAGTTTTGCCCAAAAGGGCCCAAAGGAACTCGAGGTTTACTCTTATCATTTTTCAACGATTTTGCAAATTAGCCGCCATTTCTGTAATTTCGTCAAAATAGTTAAATAATAAACTATAGTAGAGAAAATTTTGTATAATTTATGTCCATTCCATTTTTTTGGAAAAAAATTAAATCATAGTAAGCGGATGCCCCTTGAACTTCCAACTTGCCCCCCTGAACACGGCTGTATCGTATGATAAAGTCATGTGCCTGGCCACATCAGATTTTTTCCAATAATTTTCTCCTGTTGTGTCTATATTTTGCTAAGTCCTAATATAACATAAAATTATTAAGTAAGAAGTACTAAATACGCTTTTTAATCCTTAATTTTGTACATAGATTCTACGATAATTATCGTAGAATTTCCTGATTTCAAATACATTAAACTGGTACATTAATGTGTGTAGACAAGCTTGACTTAGTACTAGCTGGCAGTATCTAGAACAAACCTCCTCTAAACGCGAGGAAACCATATATATGGCAAGTTTGCCGAGCGATGACAAGTTATATCCTTAGTGCAAGTGTACTGAACTCTACTGTACTGTTGTTGTACTCCGTTGCAAGCTTACCACCCGTTGCTTCACCGCAGTTTTAAGGATGAAAAATATTGTTATAGATGTGGTGTGATTTGGTGTATAATATTACGAATGAGATTGTAGCTGCGTTTACACTAAAGTCACTCCAGTTTCATAAATTCGGTGATTTTTAATTGTATTTTATGGGGCGTAAGCGGAAAATTCTTTTTATTTACTGTGATTGTTTACGAAACAAACCGTGAAAAACCTTTTTGTGAGAAGGGAAAATATGTAAATAGGAAGTTGTTCAACGCATTTGTTATGAGGAACAGAAAGGCGTTCGCTGTTTTTCTGTTAAAGCAGCCGTATTTCAACGAATCCTTTCTCCCTACAGGCAATAACGTAAAGAACTCATTTTCCTGTTTTTATTAGCGTTTATATAATTTGCTGAAGACGCTATCGTTTTGCTGCCAGTAAAAACGGTTTATTTGTTAAATTTGAATATATAAGTAATTACGAATTTACACTTTACAACTGTATATATATAGTATATAGAGTGGTGGCAAAGTTCGGAACAAACTTAATATGTAATATCGTTATTTAACTTCAGTATACCACACCACACCTTCAAAAACAGAAAATAAGCATTTCTGGCAGCTGAAATATTTTTCTTTGTATGTTTCATTCAATTCCTAAAAGTGTCAGCAATCTCCGACCAAATACAATAGCCTTCCACAATATCCAAGCACGCAATACCACATATCAACGAATTGATACGTTTACCTTTGCGTTCACCATGAAAATCGGATGGAAATAAGTCAGTGGATGGTCGTAACAGCTTCGACAGTGGATGAATGAGCGAACCCCAATGGAGAGAGGTCGGCACCTGTTTGCCCGAAAAGCACCACCGCCTGTCGGTAAACGTCTTTTATGTAAAATTCTCACTCCCCGATAAAGAAAGACTTCATATCGACAGCCTTTGAGCCTGTCGAAAATTCAAATCTGCACCTAATGAGATTGAGCAAACAGAACTCTAGGGGATTTTCACCGAACCGAAAGCAATTTACTTTTTTATCGATTTCGTTCGGGATAGGTAGCCATAGATTACAGCTTGTTTGGTTTAACTTTTAGTCCATGCATAAATTTTACATTATGCATGAACAAAATTATTCGATGATTATAAATTAAGAATTTAATTAGTGAATTAATGATCGATCTTATAAGATAAATGATGAAATGTTCAATTAAATATAATATTTGTAAAATTTGAAATGTAAAAGTGACCTATTAGAGAAAGCACGTCAACCAAGCCTTTTTGTCTACTTATATAGAACGTTCGCACTGTATGTTGTTCAATTTTGTTCCGTCTCGTCTTGTTACAATGAAACTTTTATAGCTTTATGAGTCGTCGTAAACATATAGTAATACACAATAACAGTAAAATAGGAGACCAAATACCACGAGGGCTTTAATTCTGGAATGATAGAAAAATTTAGAGATTTTACAATAGAGACCTGAAATTAGAAGATAAATCAGAAAGATATGAACCACGGTCAGTTTATAGTACGGGTTAATAGTAATGACAGTAATGTAAGAAAGTGGAGCTTAAGTAGCAGCTATAAAATGTTTTATCGTTTATTCTGTTTTACTCGAGTATTTTACGTCAGATAAAATGAAGTCTCGATGGTTTGCAGCATCTACGTTGAAATAGAGATATAATAGACATAATCCTGAAGATTTGTTTTATTTTTGAATAAAAATATGGTAAATTTTTGATTTGCCGGAGGAAACCACGTTGTAGACGTTACAATTTTCCAAATCTTGTAACCCTTGTGTTGTGAAGAAGTCCTGAAGGTGCCTCTTGCAACGGAGTGCAAAACATCGACAGTTGTAATCTCAACAATGCGGTTTTCTCCCGAAAATCAAGAATTAATTGATTCGGATCGCGGAAGTCCCCATTGTGGAACAAATACTGTGTTTAAACCTTGAATTACTATATCTATATGCTACATATTTATATATAATATGTAATCTACTTACTATAAATTGGATTATGTCATCAAGTAACAAAAGAAATAAAGATAGAAATACCAAAGGTCTGGGAGGAAGTTCAACAAGTTCAGAAAGTAATACTAACTGAAGACAGAATATACTAACTTACTAAAACTGATGATAATTCCATGTATGCGAATTTTATAGCTGCGTGAGCTCAGTTGTTTGGATTTCAAACATTATTATTATTATTATTATATAATGGGCAAAATTATATTGCAGGTGCAAAAGGACAGTGCTTCTCCCAGTTCAGTCAAGAATAACTGGATCTGCATAAATAAAAAGTTTTTCGACCAAAGATGATCAGAAAATATAGTTGTAACAGAACATTTAAATATGCGAAGTTATGTAAAATTGCATTCAAACGGGACAAAAGACCTCCAGATAAACATTTAAACACTTTGTAGAGTCCGTTCAAACTAAGAAGGTCACCCTGAAGTTGCAGCGGATTAGGATGCGCAGAGACTAATTTATCATTCAAGGGCGTAGAGTGTTTGGGAGCTTGGAACGCATACATAAAATGTGTCGTGAGTTCGAAACCAAATATTGCGAAATTCTACGTTCATAGTCGTTAATAGTCGAAAACAAAATCATTGAAACATTATTTGAAGCTAATGCTAATAAACAATAATGAAATAAATGGAATCTGCAATATCTGCATGTGTGACTATCTTCTCGATGGTGTTTGAGGTTATGTCACATTGTGCCACATGTTGTATGTTGTTTACATGAGACGGTCGAATTATATGCAAAACAGTTCTGATAAAGTTTCAACAAGTCTAGAACAGGTGTGTAAAGTTAGGTATATACACAGCCATGAAGAAAGAGGATAAAAGTACAATTCATAGTGAGAAAGCGAGGTAAGAAAATTTCACAATATTCATTTTTCTTACATTAATTTTGTATTCTATGTATTTTAGGAAATAGCGAATTTATTAATTGCCATAGTAAACACTTATGGAGAACATGGGCAATTGTGTACACCCAAACTAGGGAATTCATATATAACATGGAAATTATTTAGGTGTTGACGAATGATGGCAACTCCTCCGTCATCGATTTATCCAACTTTTGGTTTAGTCGCATGACAACTTCTTCTGGGGGGCTTACACAAGGATCCAAGAACAGATGTTTCCGCTACATCAACTACTTTCTTTGCTTTGTTGCAGATGCAATAATAGGTCAAAATTTAACCCCTTTGTATATCATTTCAGTATTTTATTTTGCTTTTTTAGTTAATTAGTATCTGTATATGGAATTATTTAATAACAACTTTGTAAGTTGTACTTTTATGTTATTGACATAAATATTATTACAAAGCCTGTTATCACTTTATTTTATAAGAAATAAATGTATACATTGCCACATTCTTGTATTATTTTATTACATTTTAACTACTGATGGGCATAATGAAATGATTTCAAGAATTGAGTTAGTGGTATTCGAACAAATGTTCTGAAAATATTTTGTAAACGTTCTCGTTTATTTACCGATTCTCAAAATCGATTAGAAATCAAAAAATCTACAAAATATCACAAATATCACTCTTTACAATGGGTACCTGATATCTTGAATTAATAAGAAATATGCATTTGACTCATATTTTTTATCAAAGCTCTTTCTAATATTGGATAGAGGTTTGAAGCGATTGTAATAGTCGATGCAAAGATTTTTTTATGAAACTTGTATGCAACATCGAGAATAGATTATTTTAAGAATCTAATTATCTCCTTTATTATTTCAGGAATCGATTCGTGATAATGCCCTCATCAGTAATCTGAACATTCTTTACTTAATATGCATTTTAAAGTTAGATAAAAATCTTCGTTGATTGAAGACATTAAATTTAATGATCAATCTTCAATTGTGTTTTCACGAATCATACTTAACACGTACAGGAATTTCAAATTAAAGCTCCTGGAATGTATATTTCATAAATACTGAGACGACTGTTCTTAAAAATTTTACTAGAGAAAATCTAACCTCAAACATGATTACAAAATTCACTTGAACTGCAATTTATTGTCACTAGTAACACTGGGACATTATATTTTACAGTTTCCAATAGGTCATCATTCCCATGTATACAAGAAAACATGCCTTTTGTTGCTTTTCCGTTTTTAAACCCCTTAGGAACGAGCCGCCTCATTTTAGGACGAATCAAGGGCAACAGCTGATTTCTCGCGCATATTTTATTGTCGTTGTTGTTGTATTGAGTGCTCTTCTAAGTTTGAACGGACTCTATACTAAATACTTTAACCCTCTAATGCATAGTGTTGCAGATGTGCAACGTAGTCTTTTTTATCATCCCAGCGACATCTGTTGAGTTATATGGAAATTACAATGTGTTTTATATGTGCAACATCATGCGTAGACGGTCTAAATGCATTTTTTGTTCGAGTTCTCTTACTGAAAGACAAGTTTAGACGTGTTGTTTGTTGTGAGAGGTACCTGTTGCTCTATACGCAACTAAACAGCAATTATTGCATTATTATTTTGAACTTTCTTTTCTACTAGTATCTTCATAAAAAATATTCTACTATTTGTAAAGGTATGTAAGTTCTTTTTTACTATAAATTATAAGATTTGGTTATTTTGAGTTAGTAATAAGTTCCAACTTATGTGTGTTGCACATGTGCAACATTGTGCAGTTATTGAGGTTTTGTGTTGTATGGTTTTTGATGTACTTAGATATTTTTGTTCTTGTTTTGTGATGTATTTGTTCATTTTTTTTAATAATTATTTTTAAAACTGTGTATTTTTAACATTAAACTGTAGATGAGCAAGAACAATACAAATTTGGATAGAAAGAAAAAGAAGGTGGTATGTGAAAATGAATTTGAAAACTTGCTCACTTTGCCACTTGGAAGTGAAGATGACGCATTATCTTCAAGCGACGAGGAAGAGGAGGTATACTCTTGTATGCCAGACGATATTCTACTGGAAAGACTGGACAGTGTTTTGCAGAAAATCAATAATAAAGGGGATATGGACGTAATTTCTGAACAAAAGGCAGGACATCATCAAGAAGACAGTGAGTATGAATTGGAAAGCATTGAAGACGATGAAACTTACCAACCTTCTACTTCCACTCAAAGTTACCAACCTGCTGCAGAAACAGGTAAAAGGAAAACAAAATCGACGGGGAAGACTACACCAAAACAGCCAGCATCAAAAGCAAAAAAACAATCGAGAACAAAAAGAAAACAGACAAAGCCAAGGCAACCTATTTACGTATGGCAGAAAAATAGCATGATCGTTACTGAAGATGACGCTAAGTTTTTGGGCAATTCTGAGCTACCTGCAGAAATTCTATCCTTGGAATCACCATATCATTTTTTATGCTATTTTTTGAACGACGACTTTTTCACTCAAATAGTAGAGCAAACAGTGTTGTATTCTGCCCAAAAGGATCCCAATAAAATATTTGAATTTTCGAAAGGTATGCTTCAAAGGTATCTCGGAATTTGCATTCTTTCCTCTGTTTTGAATATCCCGGTGAGAGATATGTGGGATCCCGTGCTAGGAAACGAACTTGTCATATCCACGATGAGTGTAAATCTTTTTGAAAAAATTAGAAGCAGCTTGCATTTCAACAATAATGCTGATTTAGTACCTCCCACACACCCAAATTTTGACAGACTCTTCAAACTTAGGCCTATAATTGACTACATGAACAATAAGTTTCTATCCATTCGTATGGCAGAATGTTTGAGTGTGGATGAACAAATGTGTAAAACAAAAACTAGAAATACCTTAGGGCAGTACATGCCTAAGAAACCTAACAAGTGGGGTTACAAATTATTCGTTCTGTGTGACAACTACGGATTCGCATATAAATTTGAAATTTTTACAGGACAAGAAAATATTCAACAACCGAATGAACCAGATTTAGGTGCCTCTAGTAACATTGTTGTCAGACTAACAAGAGATGTGCCACTGAATCAGAACTATAAGGTATATGCAGACAATTACTTTACATCAATTCCACTTTTAGTGTACTTGAAAAGCAAAGGTATATATAGCCTTGGCACTGTTAGAAGAAATAGACTAACAGATACCAAACATTTGGATGAAAATGAAATAAAAAAACAAGAGCGAGGTTTTGTAGAAGAATATTGCACTACTGTTGATGGTTCTATGCTTACATCTGTTGTTTGGAAAGATACAAAACCAGTGCACCTAATTTCGACATTGTATGGTGCTGAGCCCAAGACAACAATAAAGAGGTTCGACAAGGAAACAAGGTCCCGACAAGACATTGAGTGCCCAAGAATAATCAAAGCCTATAGCAAACACATGGGTGGTGTAGATTTGTTAGACAGTCATGTTGGGCGGTACTGCATTACAATGAATGTGAGAAAACGGTGGTATATCAGACTCTTCTACCACCTGGTAGATCTAGCCATCATAAATAGCTGGATTATTTATAACAGAGCTGCTCAATATCAAGGGCAAAAGAATATTACCCAAAAAAAGTTCAGGAAGGACGTAGCAAGGACACTTTGCACTATCGGCAAAACCGAAACACCTAAAAGGGGTCGTCCGTCTTGCTCCAAAGAACCATGGAAAAGACAAAAAAAGTCAGCGGCACCAAGACCTACAAATGATGTAAGAAAAGATGGTACAGACCATTGGCCAGAATGGAAGCAAAAACGAAACCGGTGTAAAAATACAAACTGTAAAGGATACACATATGTAAAGTGCTCAAAGTGCAAACTAAATCTATGTCTGAACAAGGATAATAATTGTTTTTTATCGTTTCATAAGTCATAAAAGTTCGTAGTATTTTATTTTATTTTTTAATTTTTATATTAGTTAAGTACCTGTTTTAATAAATTAATATTATTTCATATTTGTTTATAGCTGTTTATTACCTATGCAATGTTATTAGCACTAAAAACTAATTTGGCAAAATCATGAACACGTATGTGGTAGATTGCATGATGTTGCATATATGCAACATTACAGTTATTAATTAATTAATTAATTAATATTCAGCTGGGATTTTTTAAAACATTTTTCTAGTGATGTGTGGGCATAAATGAACAAATAATAAATTATTTCCATGAATTAAAAAAAATCATGCATTAGACTTTAGAGGGTTAAGCAATTAAGCGTTCACGGCATATCAGAAGGAAGTGTAATGTTCCAAAAGAATACTGCAATATATTTGTAATGTTTGATATAAAAACCGATGATATCTTAAAAGTTATTATATTAACTCGAGTATATGACCGCAGCTGCAGAAATGGCGATTACGTCATCATTTATAGACCGATACTTCGAGTGAACTGGAAACATTTCGCTGACACATTCTCCGGAATCTGGAGGCAGACGGCATTCCTGTTATGTCCGACATCTTGAGTTAATTCCCTAATATTCTCGTTAATGTGTATTATGGTTGGGAGCTAAGAATTTCTGGTTTCTAGTTTCTAGGTCGTTGTAGCAATACAATATACTTTAATAACAGTAAATGTGCAGTAAAAATCTAATGCCACCACTTATTGGCCTGCACTCGATGCGATAATGTTAAAACCGAGCTTTGTCGTCGGACTGTGGGTTTCTTTTCTGCGTGTCGAGATGATGGAAATGACTGCACGGCTTTTCGCTGGACCTTATGAAATTCTTTATCTTTATTGCTTAGGCGTGTGTTCTCCGTTATTACCGCTGATAACTTGGAGGCATATGGTCTATAAGTTATATTTTCTTTTACTACCTCAGGATAGTATTCTGAAGATATTTATTATGATTTTCTATCAGATTAGCTGCAATAAATTTAAGAAATTCGACAGTCTTAAAACCATGAATAAGAATGTTTACTTACCAACTAGACCCTAGAAGGAAAGTATTGCAATCGATGGAAAAAAATCGTGTTTTTTGCGGAAATACGATATTTGGGATTCCTTCATTTCACTCCAATGATTTCTGGAAAATGGTGTGTATGTCTGTGAACACGATACGATAGTTCACGCAAATTTCAACCTGTATATCAGGTAATTACAATTACCAGTGATAAACTAAATTGTTTTTAGTGAAAAAGATTTTGACCAAACTGGCACCAGCTCATCCTTTGACTTTAAATATATACACCAATTTTCAGATCAATGGTTTGAACGGTTTAGACGCTATAATATTTATCGAGTCTGAGTTGAACTCAACTGCACAGTTAAACTATACGGTTCTCAGTTCAATTTGGAAAGCCCTGAATCCAATTGAACCTAGAACTGTGGAGCTGTAAAATTGAAATTTCTGTCTCAGTTTAGCTGTGCAGTTGGGTTCAACTGAGACTGAAATAGCCACACACGTAGAGGTTAAACTGTACAGTTGAACTGAACAGTTCAAACTTTCAGTTCAAACTGTCAGTTCAAACTGAACGAGTGTAGCCAGCCTTAAGTGTGTAACGTTGATATGCAAAAAAGAATGATTCTTTCTAACACGTCTGACCAGTCAAAAATGACGTACGTGAAAAATAGCAGTAATATAGCTTAGTCATGTACGCCACAGGTAAATTTCACTATAGCTAGCCTTGCCCGGAAATGGCCTGTTAGAGGTACCTCATGTTTAACTAAAAACTTTGGAAGTACGGCTATAATTTTAAACTTTTAAAATTAAAATTCTATTATATTACTTTTACGTTAACTTTTTACACTTTCCATAATATCAACTATGTATAAGAAGTTATAAGATTTAAAAAATCTACCGTCGAATCACGTGATTAAAATTTGTAATAAAGTCAGCCATTATGTCATAATTAAAAACCATCTTCACAATTCATGTCACAATTCAAAACACCTTTCAGCATACTAGAAAGTAATTAGAGGTTTACAGATGAGTACTGTTAGTTTTTTGTGCACAATGAAAGAATAAAATGTAACCAGAAATTTTATTTTATCATTTCAAAATCCTCCCAACATTCCCACAACATAAAATCCTTAATACTACCCTTTTTTCAGAAGATATTGACACTGATTATAATAGTATAAGTAAGTAATTAAATATTACAAATAACAACTGTTACAAAAACGAAGAAATAATATCTTTACATAACTGCATCAAACAAAAACAGTTTCTGAAGAAAATATATCCACATTTTACAAAAAAAAAACAACAATGTAACATTACTACTTTTATTACTCCTTCTAGGAGCCTATATAGTCGGAAAGTAAAAAAGTAATGTTGTATCCATGATAACATTATCATCAAATATATTTACATAAATCGAAACTTAGGTCGTCAGGGTCATGATATACATGCCATAATCCTAAAAACGTCAACTTGGTAAAGGTCACCAGAATTTCGTGCCCTTAAGTAAACGGTATCTGTGTATTTTACGAAGGGACTGGAGTGAATATCGCTGTTAACCGAAATGAAAACCCCGCGGGATCGTAACAAACACGAGGGAGTCAAGCCTACCCCGTCACTTGGAAATGGTTCATTATAATAAGAAAGATGTCTCGGAACTTGCGGCTTGTAAGCCGTCAGATAGAATGTGATCTGATAGTCTCAGGTTGTGTTTTAGTAATGATCCTTTGAGTATTACCAACCGGTAGAAAGCCAGAGAAAAATGAAAGGAACAAAGAAAATCCGTTTATTACTGTTGAGCACTTGAAGCCTGAAAAAGAAAGCGGAGATAAATAACAACACGTGTTCAACTGAGTGTCTCAACGAAAGTATGATGAAAAGGTGACAATATTGTCACATCATCGAATGTATTGGAAATATATTGCAAAAAAAAAACTTGAAAAAGTGGAACCTAAACATTTCCTTGCTTATGTACGGCATTTTATCAGCTAGCTCTTTTGAAAGTGTTACTTTCCTTTCTGTTTCTGAGGTAGAAAGTAACAAATGTGTATACCAATTTACAGATCAATGCGATATAATCTGTAAACGCTCTTTAACCGAAATGTCTCAATCACCAAGCATGGTAACACTAGTCCCCTAACTGTCTTAACACATTACCACCCCAGGTAATCAGTAAATTAACATGAATAATTACCGAAGCCTGTAGATTACATTAATATGCGCACTTTAACTACCCTTGGGATCTACAAACATCCCCTAAGTTTCGCAACTGGCTGTTGATGTTTGAAACTAATTGTTCCTTTGACTTGCTGGGAAAAAGTTAAATAAAAGTTATTTGTGCACTTTTATTACATTACATACTGTTTATAAGTCTAATACTTTTTACTTTCTGAAGCTAACAACGGATCGGGTTGCTGGATTGTTTTTCGCTACAATATGACAACCAGAAGTGGCAAATATTACATACGTCTTCTTCGGGGTTTATCCAATTTTGACCAAACTAATATCAGCCCATCCTCCAGTGATTTTAAATAAGTATACTAGTTTACAGATCAATGGGATGAGCGGTTTAGACGCTATTAGCTTTTATAGAAGCGGCTTGACAGAATCCATAGCCTTCGTCGCTGTGTTGCAAATTGTCAGATTTTGACAAACGTTAGTGCCACTGACATGACATTAAATGTCAGTGTGTTAGAGAGACTGACGTTAGGTAGGGTACAGAGTGGATCTGGCTTCACAAAATTGAATAATTGCAAAAGTGTTCAGACACTTCATTGTGCTAACGGTGTAGTCGGAAAGTTGGGTGAGGGCCACCCCAGATATTTACATTTATTGACAACACAGATTTCGTCAACATTATAAAAATTAATACACAGAAAAGCTAACTTACCCCAGAAAACCTCATGTTAGTTTGTCAAAACAGCAAGCTAAAAATCTTGAAGAATTTGCCTATAATTACAAAAATAAACTATCGTAATCCATAAAATTTTACGGAAGTTAGTATCGATTCTCAAATTTTATGTAAAAGCATAAAATTTGCTGTAAGTGGTGAAATCACGATCCATCATTTCAGGAAAACTTATTGAAATAATTTAAACGCGTGGTGGCAGTTGGTGAAAGTACGTGTCTATTTTTCAGGGAACACGCGTGGGAACAAGTGAAAGATGTTCGAAAAAATCCCTCCTGAATTGCAAAGTAGGCCGTGCACGTTTCGACAACAGATTCTCACTCGATAAAATGTGTCGTCGAAATCCACCTCTGATTTCCCAGAGCCTAAACCTTCCAAATGAATTAATCTGGCTTGAGTTCTCGAAGAAAAATGTTGACATATGATCATCAACAAAGTTAATATTATAAAATAAAACAATAAGTGATAAGTGAATAAAATAATAACATATGTAACAATACTTTGGAGGAAAATTAAGACCACTGTGAAAATTAAAATGTGAAAATTTTACCCGAACGAAACAATTCAGCAAATCTTCGAGTACTTCCAGCGTAACGACTACAAATGGGAAACTTTATTCTTTGCAATGATAACGGAAGCAGTCGTAGAATCTTTGTCGAAGTTGTGAAGATTTAAAGAGCGGTACAAGTTTGAGGCTTCCATGCGAAAGTTTTCCAACAGATGCAAATCAAATTAAACTGCTGCATTGTACTGATATTTTAGTACTGGGTTTTAGGTGTTCAGTGGAAAATTAGCGATTTAATCCGAGAATGTCAAGCGAGATTGGCGAAGATAAATGACTATAAGCTTTTGCCGAGGGGTGGTGCGAAGTTTAATACAGTGGTTTCAAAACTTTTTAGATTTCAAGAGTCCTTGCTAAACCCAGGCTCTAAAATCATGTATAATATTGTGATGTATAGCGTTTTTATTATACAGTAGTGTAACTGAATGTATCTTTTAGATACATCTCAACTTACAACTTAGGGGAACATCAACACTAGAAGGAAGTTCGACATTTTTACTTACCGATTAGTACCCTAGATGAAAAGTATCGCAATCGATAGAAAAATTTTATTTTGTGGTCTCCTGTATCCACTACAATTAATTCTGGAAAATGTATGTGGGTATGTATGTATGTATGTATGTGTGTACATACGTATGCGCCTAAACAAAACAACAAATTGGGCTGTTATTGTAGATGATATTAGAGCCTGGCTTTAACAGGGAAGCGTGGAATCTAAAAAGTTTTGAAAATACATATTTAGAGTGGGGACAAACTGGATTGTTTTTGGTGACAATCTGATAAAGGTGGCGAATGAACTCTATATTATGAGGAAACGTATGCAAACTTTAAATTATTTAAATCATAAATATCCTGGATTTATTTTACCAAATGAGATACATACTTTCAAGCTATCGAGCTAAAAGTTTGGAGGCTCGATGTTTGAAATTTGGAGCTAAACTATCAGCTTGTGACAGTTAAATTTTGGTGATAGTTCAAGCAGTGTATGGATGGTCATTAAGGATAATATACCACGTAAAAAAACGAGCAATAAAAGCACTCCATCTGCGGAAGAGTTTAATAACTTTTTTATGGATATTTCTCGGGATGTTTTTTCAATATAAACCCACCTCAAATTCATTACAAAAACTGTTTTTTAACGATATGAGGGATTTAATCAACTAAAAAACACATTCACTTATAATTTATATGGTATTAATGCTAAAGTTATTAAAACCTTGTTAAATATCATCGTCTAGTAATTCACCTTCATTTTTAAAGATTGCATAGTGCAATGCTATTTCCTAAAAGCCCTAAAGTTATCTACAGTAATACATACCCATAAGAGGGACGACATAGATACGTAATATCCAAGATCTTTGAAAAAATGTTAACATTAAATATGCACCCATTTCGAAACGAATAACATGTTCATTGAGTTATTGCAATACGGATTTAAATTGAATGGATTCCCTTATTTTTCAATCTTAAAACATCACACAATTGGTACCTTTTACGACCTCATTAACACCTTCCATTACGTGTCTCATGAAACATTGCTTGACAAACTTAGTTATTATAATGTCGAAAATTGTTAGAATCATATTTGTGTGATCGATATCATTTTAAATTTAAAAATAAAACCTCCACAAGTCGCTGACGTTTATCTGGTGTGGTGTTCCTCAAGGTTCAATTCTGTGTACACTAATGATTCTTAAATTTGTTAATGATCTTCAGAATGCTAACGTTTCTTCAGAGCTTATGTTCTTGGCTGACGATACAACTGTTGTTGTATTTTGAGATACATTAATGCACAGTGGATTTTGATGCATACTAATGCACGAGGGCTGTAGATTCTGTCACATTTTGTCAACTATAAACGGTTATAGCGCCTAAACTGCTAATCGCAATCATCTGTAAATTAGTATACATATTTAAAGTCACTAAAGGATAAGCTGGTATCAATTTGGTCAAAATCGGTTAAATTCCTGCGAAAACGCATGTAAAAAAAAATCAGCCCAATTCGTTTTACCGTTTGGGCGCTATCGTATTCGCTTACATACATACATAGGTACATACAGTGTCGGCCAGTTCAAACGCCCTATACGCCACATGAGAGAGCAGTAGAGCACAAACGTAATATAAAGGCGGTCACTGCTGGGGGCATGCAGGGGCCAAGCGACATAAACCAATCACGATCATTATTCCAAAAATCATTGCAATCGATTCAGGGGACTCCAAAACGCGTATTTCCACTGAAATCCCGAAAAAAAAATTTCCGTCGATTACAAAACTTCTAGCGGACCCAAAATAAGTAAATTAGTCTTGCTATACAGTAGTAGAGCAATGTGAAAGTGTAAATAAAGTGTACTTAATAGAATTACAAATTTAGCTCGCGCAGTGCAAATAAAAAATAACACTCATAGCACCGACTGAAAGGCTTTCCCTTTAATAAAAGTACACACAAAAAACTCGCAGTTCGGAGATAAATCAGGTCACAGCATTTGAAAATGAAACGGATCGAAATAGGCATTGCCGTAGAGTAGATATGCAACGGGGGAATGTCGGCACAGGTTCAAATAAATGGGAAAATTAAAAGGTCGCCATTCGAAAAATATTTATCAATCTCTCTCTCGCTCTCCCTCTCTCTCTCTCTCTCTATGAGTCCCTCATTTTTCAGCGTTTTGTCTGCTGAAGCGTCGGTTCGACGCTGATGAGAAATTGAAACCCGATTCACGGTCCGTTGCGTTTTAATGAATCAGCTACGGACAGATGGAATTGAATTTTCAAGTTAATTAATATACAATGACGCGGGACTTTGGTGCGATTCGATTTGCGTAGGTACCTGTTAATTTTCCTGATTCGTTAGATTTACCCTGGATTCGGTGAAGTGTCTTAATTTAATTACTTTCGCGTAGTCGAATCTAGAATTTTGCACGGCCAGGTGCGTGCGTGATTCTCGTTTAAGGGAAAATTGTGTGTCAGAAACAGGTAAATTTTATCCCTTTGAGTGCTCTCTTTTTACTTTATCATACGTAGTATGACAAAGTATTGTAATCGTGTCGAAAAAAGAATTGAGATTTTAGCGGAAATAGGTCTTTTTGGGCCCCCTGAACATTTTTGACCAAGGTACAAAAAAAATGTCTGTGTGTGTGTGTATACCCGTTTTTTGTGGCGACGATTCCGCAGAAACTACTGAAGGTATCGAGACGAAACTTCATATTTAGAAGTTTCGTGACTAAACTTAGAGCTGAAAGAAGTTTTGTCCAAAAGGGCCCAAAGGAACTCGAGGTTTACTCTTATCATTTTTCAACGATTTTGCAAATTAGCCGCCATTTCTGTAATTTCGTCAAAATAGTTAAATAATAAACTATAGTAGAGAAAATTTTGTATAATTTATGTCCATTCCATTTTTTGGAAAAAAAATTAAATATAGTAAGCGGATGCCCCTTGAACTTCCAAATTGCCCCCCTGAACACGGCTGTATCGTATGATAAAGTCATGTGCCTGGCTACATCAGATTTTTTATTACAAAATACTACCCCCTTACAGTTTTCTCTGTAATATTGCCAAAACATGTACAAAGAAAGCAATTTTATTTAAGGTGTAAGTTACTAATAGCTGGTGAATAACCCGATTCTGAATAGGTTAGCTTTATATCACATTTCCAAAGAACTTTACTTATAAAGAAATACGAACTTTTATTGAGTGTTCGCTTCCCTATACCATTTTCCCGTCTTCTCCAATTGCCTTTCCAATTCATCAATTTCATCCCCACATTATTGATTGATATGAATACAGCCTCCCCCCGCAATATATCATATATGCTACACATCATCAATTTATATCAGCTTTAGCACCATGGAAATCCTATTAAAAACGTACTGTTGGTACATATTCTTTTTATTAATAAAAACTGATTTTTAAATACCTGCAATAAATCTGCACTTGTACAGCAGTATTGAACTATAGTTATTACAGATTAAAGCGATTTATAGTTTAGGTTGTGCTTACCTAATATAGAAGTAATTTATATTGGGATTGCAGTGATAAATGAACAAAATCGGTTGCGATTTTCGATTACAATAAATAAAGGTTAAAGCTGAACGACTGAAGTGCGCATAAATATAATTGCTTAATTGTTCGAATTTGATTGAAATAAGTCAGGCTGTAGTTGCGTAGTTACATAGTTTGCTTTAGAGAGTACTTTTTAGTATTTTTTAGACCAAACTCTTTGAGGCGTATACTCAAAGAGATTGCAAACGCCAACATATTGACATTCTAGCGGAAACGTATGATAAAAAAAGAAGGGGGAAAAATTCAGTATATAAAGAGTTTCTATTAGATCTTAGAGATATCCCCTTGCAGGGACAAAGTGCTTTACGTGACAGTGTAATGGGTCGGAA
Source organism: Aphodius granarius (assembly GCA_963971325.1). Taxonomy (NCBI): domain Eukaryota; kingdom Metazoa; phylum Arthropoda; class Insecta; order Coleoptera; family Scarabaeidae; genus Aphodius; species Aphodius granarius. The sequence continues at coordinate 5,317,921 of OZ020224.1, forward strand.
ACCCATTATTTATTTATTAAGATATGATCAAATTAAGTGAGATATTTGTAAGAACATTCGGGAATGTCAAAGGTTTTTGCTAGGGTTGAACATCTGGTTTAGGATTTGACCGCGTGTTATAAGTTTAAAATTGAAGAGTTGTCATTGGCTGAGAAGAAATGCTTCCGGCTTCCTTTGGGGTCGAGGGATGCAAACGAACAGATCTCGCTCTTCTCATTTCAACCACCGTCATGTAAAGTACACGTTTTTGTGGAGCGTTCTTAGGCTCTTAAGTTTATCCCTGGTAAGTCTTTTCAACTCGTCTCGCATTTCATTGTAAATTAAATTATTCATATTTCTGCTAAGTGTGTCTGTCTAAATCAACTCCTAGGTTTAATTTAAACGTCAATATGTTCAAAGCTTCATTCATTTTTCTATGTAACCTATCAAACGGGATTGTTGATTATTATTGTTAATAGATGTTATTGTTTTGATAAGTGTTTCGTTTCATTTGAGTAGTCTTGCTTTATCAGCCCTTATTAAATGTTAAATACTTAAACGCGTCAGTTAGTAGTCAGAAAATGTGTTCACAAGGTTCAAGAAAAAGAACCCAGTTAGTTTTGCCTTCGAATAAATTGGAAGAGATTTGATGAATTAGAATTTTGACCAGTAATTAAAGCCCTTAAACCGCGCTTGGCCAAAATGCTACCATGTTAGGGAGTCGCGGTTGTTCCCGTCATTTTGACTTCCTACAACAGTGCTTATAGTTCACATTCATAGAAACCGATTATATCCAAGGGAAGTGCCGTATTCTCCTGGGTCTGAAATGTTATTACACACCGCAAAAACAGGATTATCTCAGCGAAAACCCTTTTTAATTTATTACCGAAGAGACGATCCATTTCCTAGATAGACCCGAGAGGCGAAACTTGTAGATTTGAACCTTTTCTCGGGGGCACTTTTTATACTCGGTTTAATCTCGCTATATATCAGCAGCTTAGTTCGTCCTTTTATCGACCTTTTTAAAATCGTACGATTTATCGTAGTCCTCTTCTTACGATGTCACTTAAAATAGTAGGAAAGTTGGAACAATGGAACTTGCGCTTAATGGTTATGGCATGTCACTTTTCATACCTGTTTCTGGTGTTGACTTCACTTATTCACACAAGTGTACATTGTAATGACAAAAATAGACAATTGCAAAATACATGTATCTCACTGCCTAATTATTTGATCAACTTTGATCTGTCTTATTATAATTTCTAATTTTGTAATAATTAAATATTTTGGCCAAGGTGTGTCAAGGTTCAAGTGGGGTATTGTATAATGACGTGAATCAACAACTTTAAGCAGTTTCTGCACTGTTGGCTTCACACTTGTGATACAGTAGCGGCCATGGCATGATATTAACCCATAAATAAATTCGGAGATAAGAAAACGAGCCGACCCATATTGGCAGGGAAGTAACCCACAACCGTTTCCTTATAAATTACAATTAACTAAAAGCTCCGTCTAAATTGGGCGTTCGATAATACCATAAGATTTTGTAGATAGGAGTTTATGCGTCTGAGACTTCGGTTGTGGTGGTTATAAGAAGCGGGCCGCTTACCGCTTTCACCCTAACGCCCTCTTTATTAACAGAAATTGATAAGGGTTTACTGCGGTGTGGAGGAGGGGGGAGGAAGGGTAGGAGAAAGAAACTGGCTGCCGACCTTGGAGGAGTTTCGAGTAGGAGCCGAACCTTCAGAACTTGTCCTCCTCGAAAATTAATTTCTGTATTATCGCTGTAAAAAATTGCTAAAGTTGTAACCGGACTTTTGGGAATTCATGGGGGAAAGTTAATTTTAAGGGGGCCCTACAAGTTAGTTCCTAAATCCGGAGATACGTCCAGGGAATAACTACGGCTAAGGTTTTCGCAACTTAAATTATAAAAACTTTAAGAAAATTGTGTGCAGAACATTGCTTTGGGTGTTCTTTTTTTATCAAGAATATTTATTTAATAAATAAAACAAATCTTGTCTGATTTTTCTCTACAGACTTCTACTTGCTGATAAAAGAGAGTCTTTAAATTTGCTAAAAAATATTTGATTAGTAATATTTCATATTTTCTTAAAAAAATAATTCAAAGAAAAATACTAATAAAAAAATAATAAAAGCATTATTTGTAAAACAGAAACATCTTAAGAAAATATCTGGGGTGGCCCTCACCCAACTTTCCGACTATATCTTTTGCACAATGAAGTGTCTGAACACAATTATTCAATTTTGTGAAGCCATACCCACTCTGGCACCTACATACCTAACGTTAGTTTCTATGACATAATGAAATTTGTCGTAATGATATTTAATGTCATGTCATGTCATGTGACACTGACATTTGTCAAAATCTGACAATTTGTAACACAGCGACGAAGGATTTTGTCAACTTGATTTTATAAACGATTATAGCTCCTAAACCGTTCATCCCACTGGTGAATTTATGTATTTATACACCTCTCCTATGATACACTTCTCAGTATGCATTAACATCTTCAAGACATAGAATGATTACTTGAACCCGTCCTGTAAACACGTCAAGCTTATTCAGTAATATGAAATGCCAATCCAAACAGAAAACTCTGCCGTATTTACTGAATTAAAGATGAAAAAACGCCTCGAGCGTTCGTCTGAAGCCACCATATATTTCTAGCAGCGTGTGTTTTTCTTCCTTTCGCACGTGCGCATAAATTTCAATGAGCAAATTCGACGAGGGAAATGAAAATGTCGCCACGGTTTACGCGCGGCTTCTTTTTTCAGGAAGGGTAACAGCAAAGAATGCGAAAAAAAAGTTACTGGTAAACATTCTTTGCGAATTACCAGCTTGAGCATTTGTCCCCGCAGGGCGAGGGAGGATTTTTTCGTTATTTAAATTTTCCTTTTTATGATACGCGGAGGCCGTAAGGAAGCTTAGCAATGCTGGAATTGCGCTGTTTTTATTTCAGTTTCTCCCGCGTCGCTGAAATTGCTTTGCATATATTCCTCGAGATTATTATATTAAAGTGTGGTGAAATTATTACTGACAAACTGTGGGTGCGATATAGAAAATGTTGCATAAAGATTTCATTAGTTTTGGGAACTTTCAGTTTTACTTATTTATTCTTAAAGTTGAATATACATTCTAAAAAAATGGAATTTTCCTACGATAATTTATAAACACAGGAAATACTAGACAACATTAGTAATTACTCTATTATTAGCTTCTATATACCAAACTGTATAAAGCAAAGTATGAAGTAATTGCTCCTAGTACTTATATTAATCTTACTTCAAGAATAATGTAAAGTAGATGCTATAATTTTTAGTATTTACTTGAAGTAAAAGCTACAAAATGAAGCATTTACTTGAAGTAAAAGTAAATAATTTTTTAATCATACCACTCAATATTTATTTCCAATGAAACCAGATGTATAAAAACGCATATATTAATTACAACATATGTTAATATAGGTCGTAGATAAAATAAGATAAGTACTTACATTCAGTGATGCTAACTTGCACGATAATATACAACAATACATCTGGAATATTGTCCAGTATGTACTAAGGTACTTATGTCAGAGAATACATGGTTCTGCTTTGTTTCAGTAACGGTTATTAGCATGTTTCAGTTGCGATCGGATGTTGTGGAGCAAAAAGGAAGCGAGCTCGCCGGAAATGGAGCGGTTGAAGATCTCGGTCTAATAACCATAAATTACCGTTTAATAACCACCAATTTGGTGGCCGTTGAAGCTATCGTTGGAGAACGGAGGGAAGCAATTAGTGAATATCGTGTACACTTTGCCCTCCCACGTCGGCTGAAATATGGACATGAATTAATATCGGGGGTTATTGTTCAATAATGCTCTTGCAACTGATCTAGGTTCTGAAATTAGGAAAATAACATTTTACTTGTTGGATTTTTGAAGATTTTTTTCTCAACTTTAACTTTAGTAGCTAATTAATTGTTTGTTAAATATATATACAAGAAAATAATTAAGTTAATTATCGAGTGGTGTATTGATATATAAGCTTTGTTCGATCATCAGTTAGTTACCGAATTAAAATTCTTTAAAACGCGTGCGCAACAGGAAGCTTGTGCTGGTATTTATGACTGCTAGAACGCTTTTAATCGTTACCAACTGTCTACTTGACAATGTTGGTTGAAATAGATTTAATACACTGAAACATAATCCATTACTTTATCACCTCGTACCAAATTATTGAATAATGAAATTTATTTTTAAGATTTTAACAGCAATAAAGCATAACATATTTTTATAGGATGTATGACAGGATGTATTTCTTTTGAATCAACATATATCTAATGTGAAAGATCCGCTATTCAATTGTAATTGGAAATCGAAGTAACCAATTCTTCTATCTCGAACATCAAAAGTTGGACTAACGTTTTTTTTTTCTGTCCATTTTTATTTGAACCTAACTTAACTTAGTATTATTAACTTATTAATATTTAATTAATAATTATCCACAGAACGATTCCAATACTTTATTTTACTAATTTTTACTGTTCTCTGTTTAGCATATGTACGAAAAATTTCCTGAAACACTTAAACTGGTTCGAGTTGTAGTTCTTAATCTGTGAACTACAAACTCATCAATTAGCAATGCAAATTTGTGCGAACAAACATACGAATAAAAGAGATCAATCAGAAACGCCGCTGCTGAATACAAGATCTATTACAAGCAAACAGAATTCAACCGCGAATTTCTACGCTTGATTCTAGTGCGGTGTCAACACTAAAATGTATTCGGAAAATCTTGGGTGCGTTCCAACCGTTTCCGTCTACTGGCATTGTTATGCAAAGGAGAATTATTGGTTTCGCTTCCCTGTCGAATAGAACTCTGCAGATTTATCATTTTAAACTCTCGACATTTTCTTATTTGTCAATGGAATCGGGTATTGGAATCCTTGATTATTTTATGTGATCTCCCGTCTTCTTGCGTAACTTAGAATAAAGTTATTGATGTATTTTGGGATATGTAGACTGCAATAGTGCATCATTTGTTACCAAAACTTTTTGGGCTGTATAAAGAATAGTAACAAGGTCAATTTTTGCGTAATTTCTTTCTTAGCGTACGATCAGACGACCGACTTTTATTGCTCGACAGACACATTCATCTCAGCAATTAGAGAGTAGAAATCAAGCTTAAACAAAGAAACCTTTTATAGTTGACATAGGATATTTTGTTCTCATTCATCCATTCATAGCAGTTTAATCCTACCAACTCAATGTTCGGGTTTGATTTAATCAGTTAGAAAAACTAGTAAATACTGGCGATTTAATAATCACTCTAAAACAAATTATTTCAAAATATCCTGATATTAATATTTTATTTCTATCCTGTGGCGTGAATGTGACATGTAAATACGAAACAGTTGGTAATTATTCACATGATACATATCTCTTTTTTGACAACTACGTTATAGATTAGTAATGAGTGCGATCAGCGAACTCAACTGTTGCCAACATTTGTCAGTAATTGAGAGCAGCGGTCGATGAACGTTGTGATTCTTTTAAAGTTGAGTGCGTTGGCTAGAATCAGAGTCAGAAGTGAGATGTTCAAATAAACAGATAACTAATTGCACATGCAGATTGATAATGCTCATGACCAAACAGTATATAGTAGAGTTTTATAAAATCGTACTAAGACTTCCAAAATCTTAGAACTGTTAACGTAAAAATTGTCTGGCAATGTGAAACATAACCAATTTATTAGGGCGCCTCTTAAGGGATGTCTACCACTTGAGAGTCAGGTAGAGAAAATGTATACACTGTAGCCTGAAAAATACACAATACACAATAAAATCGATACTGATTTAACTACGGTGAATCTTAAGCCAGACCGAAACTACGAAATGCTCTTATTATACATATTCTGCTGAGACAATTATGACTCAAATTATATACCAAACGCGTGAAACCGTGTTGCTGCAGATGACGATTTGCGGTGAGTTGTTTAAGTGATCGCATATTGAAATTCATTTACTTCATTCAAATAACCATCGAATACTCACACAAGATATGTATCTACAAATCGTGGGCCCATTTGAGAATCTGCCATAACTATCATGACTTTGGTTGGCTTATGGCCTGGAAATTACGTCCGTTTCGGGGTTCCGAGTGATTTTACTTTCGCGAGTGGTTTTTTTATATAAAGGCCGCTGTTGAATTTTGTATAGTTGCTTCGCGTAAGGGTTGTCATTTCTGTCTTATCAGGTACAAAACTTTGTTTAGTCTATAACCCCATAATCTTATTAGTCCGGTATTCTTTTCAAGTGTCTGTCGATAACGAGTTCCAGACAGTCGGAGATTCTTGGTAACCGACCACTTGTCCTTAGTACCATTTTGAGGATCACAAACGGCGTATGTTTATCGTCAGAGGACATGCATGCAAACATTTTCTTGATAATGAAATTCCAATGTAATGACTATTCGAGGAGAATTAAAACGAAACGAAATATCTGATGCTTCAAATTTAAATTTAGGCCCTGTGGGCAGTAACGAGAAGACACCTTTGATATGGCTTATTAACGATTGATGTAAACGTTTTACGACTGTTACCTCTAACCTCATCAAAGTCCATTTATTAGAGATAAACATTTTATTAAATAATGATCAGCCATTCCTCGCGCGACCTTATAGGCCCTTAGACATCGAAAAGGGCTCAGTACGCGATATTGTGCATGAACTACTAGAAAAGGGGGTGATCTGCAAATTCGATTCATCGCCGATAGTTCTCGTAAGGAAAAAGTATGGCGGATTGCAAATGTGTATTGACTATCGGAAGCTTATTTCTTCAGGTGTTAAAGATCAATATCCATTACCGCGCATAGACAGCCAAATTGATAAATTGCGGAGCAATAAGTATTTCACTAGTTGAGGCTCACTTTGCGGCTACCATCAGTTATCAACCGAAGAACAAAAAAGGAAATTTGTGCAGAGGCATAACCTCTGTGTATTTAGACGATATTCACATTTCCAGAACCACTACCGAGGGAAATTTAAAACGATTTCGAGTAGTATTAGAAACTATCCACGATGAGGGATAATAAATTAAAAAAATAAATAAAAAAAAAATAAACAAAAGAAGGACCCGTTACCACAGCTTGAGCGGTTGAGACATGTGGACGCCTTAAGCTGAAACTCCTGTCTATTGCCTTCAGCACAAGCTAACAACAATAAAAATTGTGATACCTATGATGTTCTATCGTGCGCGCCCATCAGTGATTATGAACGGAACATCAACAAGAAGTATGTATTAGGAATGGTAGGGTGTATCACATAACTGTCAACGAGTTGCAGTGGGTAGTCTCAAAGGGATACGAGGGCACGTGCTGTGTAGTACACATGTCACATTAGAAAAGACACTTAATCACCGTGGTCCTTTTGAATGTACAAAAAGAAATAATGCATTCATCATTCTTGTTGTCGACGCGTTCACAAAGCTTTTGTTTATTAAACCATTAAACCCGCGAAGTTGTAATATTTTTGACGCATGTAATGGTGTCGTCTGGAGCGCATCACATGGTGATTCACGTTAAAGAGAAAACGCAGTCACGACACCCTGCGCTAACGGTCAAGTTGAACGTTATAACCGCTTTATAGCAGACAGCATGGCGACACACGACGGAGAGGGTAAAACATGGTACGAGCACATCGACAAGATGCAGTTCTCAATAAACTATCCGTTAATTCGGGCAGTAGCAACGGGTTAGTGCTAAAGTATGCCTGACCGATGAGTGTTAAGTCACTTCTCCCAAAAGATATAGATACTACGCGTATGATCTACCCGGATCAGTACGATAGCAGAAAGCATATGACAACATTGTCACCGTTGATCAGACGAAACCGTGGATATCGGTTCGGTTACTGTAAGATTAGGAAATTGGGGAGAGTGATGGTGACGAGGTACCGCACTATAGGTATATACTGACTGATGACGGGTTCTTATTACTAATTCTATTGTGTGAGGGCTTCTCGGGGTCGAGAAGTATTGCAGGATGGCCGAATGTTGCACAGATATTTTACCAATGCGGATTTTGCTAGCCAGGGTTTATCTGGTACGATAGATAAGGCGTGCGGAGGGTTAATGTAAACACTAGGGAAAGTAACCTAGAGGCTCGCTAACCTAGAGAAAAAGAGGCCAGGCAGTATCATAGAGTGGCTCTAGAAGTCGAGTTGTGTGAAATGTCTTGCCGTTCTAGTATCGTGGGGTAGCTCTAGAGATGTAGTTCTGTGAGGTGTATTGTTGTTGTTCTAGAATGGTATTGACTTGGGTTGGTCTTTATGACGGTACCCCCTTGTCGAGGAGAAATAGCTAGCTATATTCCTGGGTGCCATAATAGGAACTTATGTGTGTTCCCCCATGACTTGCACCGGTATATGGTAGCAATGGCACTGGCTAGTGCATTCCGCTCTGCTTCACTGTGTGTGTAAAGTTCCATCCAGGTTGTGGTTGATTTGGAGGATTTTAGGTGTGATAAGATAAAGAGTGCAGATGACCAAGCTAGCCTATGAGTCCAAGGAAATAGATGACATGGATTGGAGACTGACGTCTGGGGACAGGAGTCCCCGGGTAAGTTAACCTTACACTGTATCGTTATCGCTGTTTAAAGAGGGTATTTCTATATTGTTATATGAGGTGATGTCATATCGGTGAGTTATTATCAATCTATTAAGAATGTTGCAGTTTGGTATCAGATGAACCAGTTTTAGTAATTATGAAAAAAATGTAGTGCGGCAAAAATTCTAGCCAACAAGTGCGTCAGCGGATTTATTGACATGGTTGTACATGCCTACTTCTACATATAAATAGCATTCAAGAAAACAATCTTGACAAAAAGTCAGAAAACTAGTCTGGATACACATGTCTGGATGTGATATATGTATATTTCATAGAAATGTTATATTTATTTATTTTGAATATATAATATACACACTATATCAATATTACCTTACCCTATTGGATTTTAATGTCTGCAAGTGTTATAATACACATCTGAAACTAGAAATGTTATCTTTATTATCCTATTGAAATTGGTCTTTTTATATACCCTGATATCAGATCAATATCACTACAAACTCATTTTCTATTTTGTGCGGTTATTATGCTCCTCAGTATTACATATTTGCGTCAAAAATCCGACTCCGCATTATCCATACTCATACCAGTGCTTTCGATATGATATCCTCCTGATATATATCAGGATATCATATAAGATGACTTCAAAATGCGTCTCATATGCTGTCGCATCTTTTGTACAAGGTGATAGCACTGCTGTTATAATGACATCAGTATGATTTCCTGTTTGTTATCTGGATATCTGTTTGTTATCCTGTTTGTTCTATGACATAATGATATTCATCATACTGACATTTAATGTGATGTCATGTTAGTGGCACTAACATTTGTCAAAATCTGACAACACAGGAACGAAGGCTGTGGATGGTGTCAAAGTGTTTCTATAAACTCTTATACCACCTAAACCGTTCATCCCATTGATCTGCAAATTTCTATATATATTTAAAGTCACTGGAGGATGAACTGGTATCAGTTTGGTCAAAATCGGATAAATCTCTAAGAGAATGTAGGTAATATTTGGTTGTCAGATTGTGGCCAAAAACAATCCAGTCTCGAAGTCGTTTAAATGGTTTTTCTTCTGTATGCTTCCTCATATGAGTTTTGAAGTATCCTGAATGTGCAGTTGAGTAGTCACAAATTATGCATTTGAATGGTTTCCAAGCAGGTTTCACTAACGTTTCTGAGGTTGATGATTCGATGGATATCAAATCCAAATCATTTTTTATGGCACACCTGAAAAAAATAAATATTATACAAGACTGTATATAGGTACCTATACTTTTCGTATTTATAAATCTAGTAAATAATAAATTAATACCAGATATCCGATTCCTCCCTGAATTATCCATATTATGAACCAGTGGAATTGTAATAATTGAGATTTTTAGCTGCACTCATATTTTGTTTTTATTGTAATTTGAAATAAATCGTCTGTGAGGCCGGGTATGTGAATAGTGATACTGTTTGACCTATTCGCACGCACAGGCATAGTTTATTATATTTTCAACTTAGAAGACTTGTGAATCAGTAGGGCCCCTTCGTTAAGTGCTTTGTGTCTCGATATTTTGTGTGTGTTGTTTGCTTAATTATAAATTATGGTATCGTGGACCAAGATAGATATAGAAAAGAGGTATAAGTTCGAGATATAAAAATGACGAGAAAATGTAATGTAATTTTTTTTATAATGTAATTTTAGTGTAGTGTTTTGTAAATGGTAAACTGATAATTAACCGAACCATGCCAACTATTACAGAATCTTGAAATTGTGTTAGTGTTATAATATTGTGACAATAAAAAACAATAAAAATGCTACTTATGTAACCTCAGTATTATTACTTTGGAGATATTGGTTACAATATAGTAGTCAAAGAAAACACTGTTTATTTCCCGTCACGTGTTTTTTTCTTTATTGATTATGATACCGTCCTCATACTGTAATCTATAAGCTGTCACCAGAAAGCAGATACAAAATAACCAACTTTGTTACGTGAATATTTACTAAATCAAATTGCGTCGCATTCACACTCGAACGAAATTTAATCCGCTGAAAAGCGGAAAAATAAAAGCATTTTTTGAACAAAAAAACGTGCAGCCAGTGAAAGACATAAAAATTACAAATAATAATGGAATATAATTTATGGATGTGTCCATGCTTTTAAATTTATAATTAATATACCCCGAGGACTTTTTTGCGTTTAATAATTACGTTTCGCAGAATTTTATTCATTTCACGTTTGAGCGGTGCATAACGGGTTAATTTTTTTTATTATTAAAACGAGCTTTCAGGACAAAAAATTAATGTAGGTACGTAATATGATTCACGTTCGTTTCAGTATTAACCAGAAATGGAACTGAGCTAAAGTGCAACTTAATTGTGCTAAACATTTGACCCCGTACAGAAAAAAAACTTTCCGAAAAATATTTCGGACATTTTCGTGACATTTTCCGCATTCCGAAAAATGTGGTTTTCTTTGCTCTTGAAAATTTGAAAATCATTATTTCTAACACTTAGTCTTATGTGTCATTTCGTGACAGCATGGTGGTGTAAGTTTGCACAGGGTGTAACAATTAGGACCGTTGTTCTGCATAGTTCTGACTACTTTCCGACTACTTCGTTTACACATTGAAACGTCATAATCTTCTACATCTTTTCCAGTTGATACCTATTCAGAAAGTAGCAATTGTAATTCAGCTATTTCAATTGATTTTCAGAAAGTAGTGATTGTAATTCAGAAAGTTCCAAATGTGTTGTAAATTAAATTAACTACATATATAGTGGATAGCATACAGTTAATTGATGACACATGGCATAATGGCAAATTTTTTGATCTTATCTTACTTAATATGTAGTTATTGCTCCTTTAAATATTTGATTTTATTGATTCATTGAATATTATGTGTAATACATATCTGACTATCATTTGCTACTGTCTGAATATCATATGCAATAACTGAATTACATCTGCTGCAATCTGAATCACGATTTAACACGATGTCCGTCTACTGCGATCTTTGTCATCTTTGTCATCTTGTCATCTTTTCTGAATCTCTTACGCAGATTATAGAAAAATTATTTCCAAAAACTCATGCGTTTGGATCTGAAAGGGCCAACTATAATAGTGTAAAAACCAATCGTCAAGTCCTAATTACTCCATAGTATACTTTCCGTCTAGTACCCTACAAGTAAAGTATTGTAATCGACGAAACCAGCGTCGATTACAATACTTAATCGAAAATGTGGCTATGTATGTACGTGACGCCCAAACGGTACAACGGATCGTAACGATAACGATAACAGAATTTACCTGTATGGAATAACATTAATTACTCCACTGTCTTAAGAGAACTTAATGAAAGTAACACTATTAGAAAGAACATTCTTTGGTCAAATTAAAAATGGAAATGTCCGGTCCCAAATATGTAAAGTAGAATATGTAATTAACAGTGGCGTAGCAAGAAGTGAATGCGCCCGTATGCAGACGGTGAATAAGAGTTAATTCATAAAATCGTATTAGTGCATGTTTCTCCTTACATGACAAATTCCACTTGCATATCAACATCAGCCAAATGCTCGAAAAGTAAAATACTAGCACCAAAATAAAAAAAAAACAATAGACTTGGTAGAAAATGAAGTTAAAAAAGTATTTTCGATAAAGTGTGGTTCATTTTCAATTATTCTTAACAACACTCAAGATATAGCCAAAATCCATCAATTAACATGCAATACATGTAATTTGGACATACATATAGATCACCCAAAATCAGAAACGCTAAAAATATTGTCACGTAGATGCCTTTAAATAAAAATAAGAATATTCAAAGATAAACAATATGATTTTATAGAGATCTATATGCCTATTTTGCTAATAGTAAACAGGGATGGGATTTCATACTATTTATTTCTGAAAACAAATCGTCGTTTCAGAGCAGAAGTAACCTAACTGGTTACCTAAATGGTGTTTTTAAATTTGTTTTACTTCTTAATAATATTAATGTATAAACCCATTTTTGCCAAATTTGGAAATATACAAACTAAACGATTAAACTACACCCATTACTCCATTACTCCAGTCATTATTTTACTGAGAATTAACTAATGATTCAGTTTTGGCAACTTCATGTGGTGCAAACAGTTTCAAGGTTGTCTTGCCTGCAGATCGCACTCAACGAAAAAGATCGTCTATCAGTGACACTATTGTGCTAGCTATGAAGGTTCTCGAAGAATTGTCTGTAATTTGCTGGAAGAAGCAACAAAATACAATTATTTCAATAGTTTTTGGGGTCAAAATTGGTCCAAGTGCAAGGTTTACAAACTCACCTTAAAAAAAAAACATGTACAACATCACATATACACCAATTTGAAACAGCATCAAATATTCGATATATGTATGCATATCAATTTACATGATGTGATGCGGTATAACTCATCTGGGGAATCAGTCTGTCTCTTTCCTCACGCTCTTTCTCTCTCTTCCCTCGATAGCGTTACATATTGAACGATCGACGTGGGGTGCGATTTGCTTAATGTGATTTATAGGGTCAATATAATGTAACGTGTAGTAGCGTCGGTTACCAGACGGTGGCGCTAGTGTCTGCCTTAGCAGCCACCGATACTCGATCATGCTTCAGGATAATGATTTACTAATGCGGGACTTGTAGCTCGCACCTGAATCTGTTGATGTCATTAATTTAACTTCTCCAACTCGGCGTTCCTTCAATTTGACAGGCGATCCGTTTGACAGTGATCGGTGAGCATCAGACTAGCAGTAATCCAATCCAAGATCAACAACACCGTAAATTTATTTAGTTTAACAGCAATTCATTTAGTTAAAAAGGTGATGTTAGTGTTTATATCATTGTTCGCAGTGCTGCTTCAACTGGATAAGTCTTTCATCTAATTACTATCTATATTTAAGAACACCATAACATTTATTTTATTATTTCAATAAATTCTTACGTTTAGATATAGTACAATAGACAATTTCACCTTAAATTTAAACTCACTTGCCTCGGTTTGTTCAGTATTACAATAAAACTGTTCTCTTGTTAGTCAAAAGAAAATGTGCCCACAAAAACATCCCCCTAAGTGGTATGGCCCTCTCGAGCCCCTAAAAAGCGGAAACTCCGGCGAATTAGCTTTGTCTGAGGTAACGGGGTAGTTTGAAAGTTCAGCTTGTGTATTGCCCTGTTCACGGAGGTTCTAAAGAGCCGGTCAATATTGGCCCACAAATAAAATTATACCGCCCTTTCAGTGGAGAGAAACTTTAAATCACTTTGCAACGCCATTTCCACCTATTTTTTACTCCCTTTTCTTTGCCGGCTTCGCTACCTTCTATCCGACCCAAGCTAGACTTTAACGGGTTTATCGTAAATATATAAATGGTGAAGGTGATTTAGTTTTAAAAGTAGATGATTAAAAGTTTTGCTGTTTGCATTAAAATTTAAATGATTACATTTATTTATGACTTGATAACAGCTCTCAGAAAGTTTGTATACGCCCCAGTCATATTTTTACGATACACCGAAAATTGTGCACTTAGGTTAAGAATGTATATCAAATATTATTATATGAATTGGATATCAAATTAACATATAGGACTAAGGATTTTTTTTTTTGGAGTTTAAGCGGAAATACGTATTTTGGGGTTCGCTAAATCCATTGCAGTGATTTCTGGTTTTCCAATGTTTGCGGGTATGTATGTGAGTATGTATGTCTGTGAACAAGATAGAATTATATATGTATACTAATATACGTTTTCGTTTTTTGGTATATTGGAATATTTTGCCTATTTGGCGTATATAGTAAAAGATACTGCGTTATTGGAAAAATACAGTTGTTAAATTATTTCAATAGTCTCGAATTCAAATAAAAACTCCTGCTTAATTATGGATGCACGTAGAAGGGAAGTATTGTAAACGACGGATTTTTTTTTATTTCATCGGAAATACGTGTTTTGGGGACTAGGAAACATACAAGCTCTAACCCTTCACGTTTCCTGTGGGATATGTGTGTTTGAATTACATTTGGTCTACAGTAACACAGGCGACACGAAGCAGGAGGAACAGGAAATTGAGTTTCGTCCTTCTGTTGTGTGGGCGCGTGTTGTGCTAGGAGCGTTAGTTCTACGCGATTCTTGCAAAGATTGCCCCTTTTGAAAGCTGTCTGAGGGTTAAGCTAAGCAGGTCAGACCACCGCTCCTTATGACCGTTTGAGGTTGGACCGATCCAGTCTTGAATAGTTTCAGTAGATCTAAGTTTGTATTTATAGTGTTTCAGTTTAGAGTTGTCAATTTACGTTACATTCACCGCAACATTTGCATTTCTCTGACATTACTTCACAAAGCTATTGAGATTAGGGTATACAACGTTGCAATTTATTTTTCAGGGAATATGTTCGGTAAAAATCTTCTAGATATAATGAAAATTGTTCATATCTGACTGTTAGATCAGTTAGTAGTAACAATTTGCATCCGTTGTTGGTGCAATTATAAATATCGTTTAAAACTCGTTTAAGTATAAATTACGTTATAATATTATCAACTTGTTCATCTATAATTCATCCTGAAAGTGATTCGCTGTCAGCTGCGCGTCGCGAGTTCGAAGGGTAGTTACCCCGTGAATATTTTAAACTGTTGACATAAATTTCACCCCTTGTCTTCATTTGCATCTTTTCCCATTTCGATACAGACATGGCGACTGCTGCGGACATTTCTGACGCCAAAAAAAGAGTTTGGTCTCTCCCGAAAAGTTCTTAATTAAAAAGTTAGCCGTGAATTACAATTATTCAGAGTGATAATTAACACTCTTTCTTGTTGATTTATCAATTTTTCATATTCGAAAAAAAAAGCAGTCTACCTAATAGTATTGAAAATAATCTCGAATAACTTTGTAATGTTCCATGGAAAGAGGGTTTAAGGATTCAATCGAGAGATTACCACACCTTGAACGCCTAAAGTACTGACGTGAGACGTTACTCATTTCGCCGCTAGGGGTCGTTACAGTAACACGATTTACGTCACCAGAACCGCGAGGCGGTCGGTTTAATTGATTAGAAAAAAGGAAAGGTAGGAACAATCCGAAGAACCAGTAGCCCAGCATCGTTCTTTCATCCACCACCGGCAAAATCTTTCCTTTTTCCTTTGTTGGTACACATTCCGCGGCACAGAGCCGACCGGCTTCTGCCTTAATGGAAAAATGATTATTTCTTTTTGCTTTTGTACGTTTCCAACGGAGGTTCGACGCCGACGTTTTCTTATTTCACGTGTTACCTGCGGCTAGAACTCGATTTAGCTGAGGATTTTGTTCAGTCTAACTTGTAACAATACTGACAACAAGAAGTAAATATATTTTTTTGATTTTGTACACAGAATCCTACAACCAATGTGCATAAATTAGGTACACCCAGTGGCGTAAAAACAAGGTGTATGAAAAAATTGTTTAACTTTTATAGCAATATTGTAATATATTTTGATTCTTTGAAACGTATACAACGTTACAAAAAAGACGTATACTTATTGAAAAACCATAAAATGTACCGTTTAGGAGATATGCGAGATTACACTTTTTAGTTTCTTACCCTATACATCCTCAACAAGATGGTTCGGTATTTTCTGTTACATTTATAACCTCTTCTCATTTCACACTCAGTTCACACTCCCACCCTATCAAATCGACTGTCAACAATCTTCAAAACCATCTAAACATTCTAAACAACACTCCTCTCTCACCCAACTTTCCGACTACATTATTGGAAGCAGATGAGTATTGATATACTTCATTTCTGGACATAATGTTTGCTCGCACACAAAATATTTGATGCAGCAAGACTTGGTGAATAGGTGCAATTTATTGTTTCTGTTCCATTTGACCTATTATTATTGTTGATCAGTCACAAACAAATATCGATATAAAAGGTTCTTTCTAGAATTTTGGTATGTAATTTGATAAAAAAAGCTAGATTAATTTTGTGCAATAAATTTTGTTAGTTTTTGTTGTTTTACTATTTAGTAGCTTACTTATTTACTTACTGAGATTCGAACTAACATTGAAAACATGAATCATATTGTTTTCTCGTATTTTTCTACAAAGGTAAGACAATCTTTTTTGTAAAGTGAGGTTCTAATGTCAACTTGATTTATTTATTAAATTTAATTGAAAAAATAAAAACTAGACAAAACACATGCGAACTTGTTTCGTTAGTAGTTTTATTTTATTGGATGTGACAGATGTCATTTCTTTCCCATTGTCAGACTTATTGTTATGATTGAACGAAAAGATCTGCATTAATTTTTTTTGCTTTTCTTTGGTCCCTACCTACTTTTAAATATTTACTAAGATTTAATTTTAATGGATGGACAACAAATTGTAGATGAAGGGCGAAGGCTGTACCTAAAGTTACATTTTTAATATAGCATTTTAACAGCATTGTTAAAAAAATAATTTGAAACTTACTCTAGATATTTACTTTTTCCTTATAATAGAAATTATCAAAGATTCATATGTATATTATATTTTTTCTTTTGTATTTTCATTCAAAACCTTCTCCCAGTAAAATCCTTGTTTGCTCATTTTGGCAGTTCTACAAAACTACATAACGTGTTGCTGTTTCAAACTGTGTGAAAATATCCATGAATACGCTTCAAAATATACAAAATTATATCAGGTAGAAAGAGGATATATTAACAGGTAAAATCAAAACAGGTAGCGAAACCCAGAGCTAGACTGACTCCCCTATCTCAAAATAGATACTTGAAGACTTATAGTTTACCATATCCAACACATGTGGTAATTCTTCATTCCTCTAACCTTCTTGTTGTGTTAATTTCTTACAATTTTATGCCGAAAAACAAAGCTGTGTGAAGTTAGCAACAAAAGCCAGCAACAAAATTTTTTTCATCCGATTGCAATGAACTATACACCGTTGGAAAGCCCATGACGAGCTGAGTCTACCATAGTTATTGCAACGGGATCAATTAATAACTACTACCTAAAAAATTAAAAAGAAAGTAAAAATTTCAATGAATTTCCATATTTTTAGAACCGCATATCTTCGCCAATACTTCATTATACTTATTAAGTGTAACACCAATCGAAAGCGCAACCTTCGGTTATACTACCATAGTTATTGCAACCCAAAATTTTGCTGATTAGTGCCTCAAATAAATTAATCAAATATGAGTATTTTTAACATCCGGGTACCATATGTAGTCCCACCTAAATTAAGTTAAACAAACGTATTCGCTTTGTGTGATCATATCGATAAATACATCAAAAGACAGCTGAGACCTGCCTTTACCCATCATAGTTAGTGCAGAACAAAATTATAACAATTAGCGGGTGAAATAAATTAGTGAATTCCAGACACTTTTTCCATCGGCTATTGGTCGATGGCGAACAGCGCTATGTAAATCCTTTTGTGCAAACTTTTTGCAAGATTAAATCTTATCGATATATACATCAAAAGATAGCTGAGACTTCCACCTACCTACCAGTAGGTAGGTGGAAGTCTCAGTTATTGCAACGCAAATTTTTAACAATTGGCAACAAAAATTTTGTTGCTGGCTTTTGTTGCTAACTTCACACAGCTGAAAAACAATCTATTAAAGAGAAATCATTTCCTGAATATTACACAAGTTTGTAAAACTAATATCCGCATAAAACCTTATCTCCTTCTATATTGTAATTACATAATATGTGGATTTTATGATGTTTGAATGTCTATAATGATGTCCGTATTCTTGTTGTTTCAGGTGAGCGAAACCAACTCTATCTCGAACAAGGTAGACCAACCATCATTGGAAACCAACATACGTCCCAATCGCAATGGTAGTTATAAATTGCCTTAGTGATTATAACATACGACTAAAATAAAATATATCTGGATTTCTTCATTAAAAAATGTGTGCCATTTAAGTACTTTTTTATTGTCTAATAATGAATCAAGTCTAATCATGAGCAAATCAGAAACTTTTCTTAACTGTCTTTTAGTGGATGTTGATATACTGTTACACAGTTGGGTGTCCTCAACATTCCCATGTTGAAAAAAATCTTTCTTCGTGGCTTCTCGCAATGTTCTACATTTTGCTACTACGTCCATATTGAAATGCTTATAGAGGTCACCATTTCTAATGTATTTTGTTTTGAAATGATAATTTTCTGTTATATAATTGGCAATTTTAACACCAATTTTGACGGCAATTTATTTTGTGTTACGTGGGGTATGAATCAAGGAAATCTCTCATCTGGCTACATTACTTGACTACCACCGAGAAACTTATATTCGTAGACAAAAGGACTAATATCACAACTGCGATCTCGACAATGCAGGCAACTAAAGGATTCTCCGCCTAACTTTTAGTAATTACTCCACTATTGTGAACCCGGATGAGCGATTTCTCCTAGCTAGGACGCGATCCGTTTTGAGGTCCTCGCCTGCACGAAGTAGGGTCCAAGATAACCCCGTTCGCTCTCTCTTAGAATGTCTCAAAGGGTAGAGAATTAATATTCAAGACTTGGTGGTTGAATCCTGTTTGCGAACGATGCGATGGCACGGCGCGGCGTAACGGTGCACGCGGCAAAGTATGGATTGTCGGTTTCGTAATCGTGCCTTTATACACATGGATATTGAACTACTTGAATGCGAATTCCATCATTTTAATACTGCATCGATATTTAATAACACTAATGCAGAATAGTGTGTTCATTCAATAGCTGTTTTGCAATAGGCTATTGCATATTAACTGTGCTATGAGACGAAAAGAAGCTTTTTTGGACATTTTTAAGAGGTTTTTTTTTACCACAGAGCAAGCTAGAACGAAATGAGATCAAAAATATGATATGTTACTGTGTGTGATTACAAATAGAGATGAATATTAAAGTGCCAGCGCAACAGCTACTAAACAATTAAACTAATCAATGCCGCAC
Source organism: Aphodius granarius (assembly GCA_963971325.1). Taxonomy (NCBI): domain Eukaryota; kingdom Metazoa; phylum Arthropoda; class Insecta; order Coleoptera; family Scarabaeidae; genus Aphodius; species Aphodius granarius. Next base: position 5,337,445 of record OZ020224.1, read on the forward strand.
TATATAAAGTGATGCTATGCATACATGACGTTGACGTGTTACACATGTCATGCCTAAACACATGAATGCCTTTATACCCACGCTTTCCATATAATTCAATATACGAGGTGCACCGGCTGTGGTTTATGGATTTTCGAAAAAAATAGATCGCATTTTCGTTGCTATCTCGCAACACTACGTTTCAATGATAATTTGTCACCAGAGCGGAGAAATTGGACATTAACATTTAACTGGTAGTCGCTGTTAGGTACTCTTAAATTCTCTACTGTGGTGTAAAATTCTGAAAAAGAGGTACAATATATGCTGCCATTTTTGACTAAATTGATACATGCTTTGGGCAGTTCAGGCGCTATAAGCCTTTATAGAAGCAGTTTGACAGAAGCCACACCCTTGATTGTTATGTTGCCAATTGTCCGATTTCGGCAAATGTCAATGCCACTGACATGACATCACATCGTGTTATTCTATGACTAATGTTAGGTTGGGGTCCAGAGTGGCTGTGTCTTCACGATTTTGAATAATAGCAAACTCGTTTCGGATTTTTGTTTAAATTCAGATATTTGCCATCGAAGATTCAATGTACACAGCATATTATTTAGTTTCTATTTCATTCTTTTACATTTTTGTTCCAATGTGTACCTATCTTGTTTCTGATATCATCCAATGACAAATCTTTTAAAGTCTCCAGAAATTTTCCAGTAAACATCTCAGTGCTAAATTTTAGTTAGAATATGAAATCGACCTGGTAATAATTCCCAATGTTATATGAGTTGAAAATCATCTCTCTTATAAACATCTTCACTACAAAGCATACAGATGTAGTACAAATTCTATACTGCTACTTGAATGTTAAAATCTCCACCTTTTAACAAGCAAATCTCATAACGTTCAAACAATAACAGTTTCTCTAATTAATATACCGTTTAGGTTGCCTTTGTTAAGCACTTTGTCCCTTTACGTTAAGTTTCAGAAACAAACACCACTAAAGTCGTATTATTCATTGTCCTCCTAAATACGGTACACAAAACAAACTCGTACGTAATACTGCCGTACTGCATTAGTCGAATACACTTTAATAGGGCACGAATTTCCAACTTATTACCCAAAGTTAACTTTTGGCATGAGTCAAGGCGGACGGTTATCTGTACAGCGCCTCTTATGTCCAACTATACTTTGATAAGAAGCTTACGTAAAGTTTCATCAACGCAATTCCTAACTCCAGAACTAAATCTTGCGCTTGTATAAATTGTGTTATGTCACGAATTTGCTAGCACGAAGGAACTCATTTAGTGGAAGAACTAAACTGACGGAAGTGTGTAGTTCATTACCATTATCAAAGTGACGTTTTTTATTTTCCGACTAGTACCCTGGAAGGAAAGTATCGTAATCGACGGAAAAAAAAATCGGGATTTCAGTGGAAATACGCGTTTTGGGTTTATTTGGCGCTATAAGGGTTTATAGAAGCAGTTTGACACAAATTGTCAGATTTTGACAAACGTCAATACCAGTGACATGACATGACATTGAATGTCAGGATGACAAATGTAATTCTGTCATAGAAACGGACGTTACGTAGCGTCCAGGGATGGCTCTGGCTTTACTAAATTGAATAATTGTGCAATTTCACTGTGCACACTTCATTGTGCAACGATGTAGTTGGAAAGTTGGGTGAGGGCCACCCCAGATATTTTTACAATCACTTCAGGAAAGTCAGCATCCTATAAAAAAGAGGTGATAACTACACCGTCTATTGTATTAATAAAAAGACATTACGATATTAAGGTGTAGAATATATCAGGTACTATTCAATGTTAATCTCAAACCGCGTACTTCCAGCTTGATGATAAATGTGTCATTTCAATACTCATATCTCTTTATTTGTATAGTTGCAGGTGTTGTGTATACTCCAAAATGTCATAATATTGACGCGGTCTTCTCCCGGAAATCTAGAGTCTTATAAAAGTATCTTATAAAAGTAATTCAATCAGTTTATCGTCCAATTTATTAATTAAACTATAATATACAATTGATATAATTAAAATCCGATATTATTTATAAAAGATATTAGTATATATGCATTTCAATTTATGACAGAACTAATCAACTATTTCGGGAAGAATATCCAACCACAAACCAAGTATGAATCTGTCCTAAAACCTCAATATGGTGTTATGAAGATATTGAGCCAAAACAAAAAAAAAGTACCTCTTTTAAAGATGGTAGTTCTAAAGTACGGCTGAATCAACTTATGCATTTTCTGCGCAAAGAAGTTGAGAGCAAAGAACGAGTTGTGTTGGCTATCAGCAAAAAGTATGTTCTCACCGCTGCGCTGGCTGTAGTATTGCAATTGAAATGAACAAGATACAGTGTGTATTCAGTTTTCTTACATAATGCACCTTGTTATCAGTTTCCTATACCAGCTAATATAGGAATGATAAAATACCTGTAGATTAACTATTTATTTATCACAGGCTCATTAGCTTTGTGGTAAAAGTACCAATCTGAAATTTGTACGTGTAGGTCGTTGGGTTCCAATCCCACACGGGCCAACATTTTTCTGCTTAGGCCCGTATTAATAGACATTTCTCAACTGCGTAACTCAAGTAAAACCAGTCTTGTTGACGTTTGAAATAAAAAAGATTTACGTGAGCGACGTAAATGGCATCTCCACGTGTATTAATAGTTAGTTGTCTTTAGTTTATTACCCAAGAACGCACGTCTTGATAGACGCTAAATTAAATCCCAAGTAAGGGTCGAAACTTGAGACTGGGTTTTGACGTAAATACATATTGTGCAAAAATTTTAAGAGATTATAGGTTCTGTCTAGCTGATAACAAAGTTCTTATATAAAATTATTCTATTCCTCTTAGTAACTGAAATATCGAAGTTCAAAGTTAAGAAGAATATTGTTTAAGTACGGTTACGGTTAATGACTATAGCGATTAAAATGGATTGAGAATGCTTCTGGAACAGTTAGTTATAACCTGCATATCTTTCAATCAATCCAACAGCCAGTAGTAGAAAAACACCCGCTTGTATTCCAAGGGGTTTCCCAAGGGGGAAACTAAGTTGAAGTTCCGGAAATCCCGGAAATCTAGAACTTAGGAATTATAGAAAGTTATTCGAATAAAAAACTATCATGAATTTTCTACTTCTAGCTGTTGTAACGCTATCCCTTTGTTATAGTTATGTGAAATTTGTTATGTGAAACTCTTCCATATATAGAGAATCTGGTTCTGTTCCGTTAAGATGATAGGTACATATATATATAAGCTAATAATGTTAATATCATCAGAATATATACCTGGGAGTGCTGCGGTCTGTTTGTACATACATATATTACTGGTATTAGTACAATGTCAATGTACAGAACCTACGTGGCGGATATGTGAGATATACCTACCTACCGGTGAATTGTTGGTATTATAAGTATATCGCTAACTATGTGCTTTGGCTGATATTCAGAGCATAATGTAATATTAACATTGTGCAATATTTCGCAACCGATTGATTTAAAGAATAAACTGGAATAAATATGGAAATGTTATTTATTAGCTCGTATGGAGGTGTACCTTTGTAATGATTGGGGATTTCAGCTGCATCCATATTTTGTTCATTGTAATTTGAGATAAATTGTATGTGATGCCGGATATGTGAATGGTGATACTGTCTGACCTTTTCACACGCATGGGTATGATTTGTTATATTTTCAACTTACTCGTAAATCTCGTAAATCTTTCTTTTTTATGGCCCAAATCAGTAGGGCCCTTTCGTTAAGTGCTTTGTGTCTTGATATTTTGTGTGTGTGTTATTTGCTTAATTATAAATTATGGTATCGTGGACCGAGATAGTTTATACATGAGAACTATAAGTTCAAGACAAAAAGATGAAGAGAAAAAACATTCTGTAGAGAACAGTCGAGATTAACAGCCGACATTCGGCATTCCACTTAAGATGTAGTCTTTTTTCATTTATTTTTATAATGTAACTTAGTGTAGTATTTTATGTTTTGTAAATGGTAAGCTGATTATTATATCCTCCTTTGTGTTTTCACTTCTTTGTATTTTTACGAGAATCTAACAGCTCCTCTAGATGGTAATTTTAAGGATGAATTAAGTGTCTCTTTTATATTGTTTATTCATTCATTTTTATGTTTTTTTAATTTAATAAATTTGTTATTTTGTTGAGAAGTGTTTTCCTTTGAGTTAAATATCAATATGAGTAGTTTAATTAGTTTTGCCTGCTAAAATGCTGCACTGGTCCCATTGCAAGAACTCACGTGCAGAGCGAGTGTAAGAGCAATAATAGTGGTGGCTTGTGTTTGGGGGGTCGTGGTGTTTGACTTTAAATGTTTTAGAACATTTTTTTGTCATGCACTAATCACATTCCAAGAACCCAGCATCCTACTATTACACCTTATTTAAATACAGTAGATGTTAGAAAAAAGTTTTGAGCTAGAATGCATTATTCTTGATAATTGGTACCTAATTAGAAATTAAAGCTAACATTAAGAAAATAAAAAGAAACATAAATTTGTTAAAATTGTGGATTACAATTCCTTAAGCTTTTAGAAATTACAGATATTGATTATGCTAATATTGATTGGTCCGGCGCCGCCGCCAAAACATAAACGGAGTGAGTACATAAGTTCTAGATTTCCGGGAGAAAACCGCATCAACGGCGATGAAGTAGTCGAGAATGAGTATTCTTCTGTTCAAGAACGATAACACTTTCTTCCTGTTCAATATTTATTTTCAGTCACTACTAGTCTCGCCTTTTTATGGCATTATCAGGTTACAATTCAATTTTTTCAAAATGCTAGTGATATTTTTCCACTAGAATCTCAAATACTTCAACATGACACGATACCTTATTTTACCTCGTATCCTGTCATCTTTAATTAAATTTAAATTAATAATCATATAGTTAGTTTACGTGATAGTAGTGTTAAGTTTTAGTCTTATAAATAATTAGTTATAAATAAATCTCATTAAACCAACCACAAATCAAAGTTTTAAGAACCACTCCGTAACAATATAAAAAACAACATGAAAAATAAATACGGCTCACGTTTCGCGAGCCGATTTTTAACCAGAGCAAATCGAATTAAGCGCGCTCGGCCGTAGTGAGAGTATTATCAACATTAGATCTCCGCTCTGGCGGTTGATAAATGACGGAAATGATCGCGCCGCTCTGATGATTGTAACAATAAATTACCGGTTAAATGAGCCTCGGGTGCTGAAGAACGCATAAATCAGTGGAGTGGGAACGGGCGTGACCGTTTTATATATTAAATAATGATGCCCCTGCAATTTAAACTCAAGGGGTAGAAAATTGCCAACCCGGACATGTCGGAAATATTATTCCGTGTGGCGGATATCGCGCGCGGTAGGGAGGAATTCCCGGTTATGGGGAGTTCGTGGATATCAACTAAAGGTTACTTTTATTATTAATGGGTTGCTTAGGGGAGATTTGACTAAAAACTGGGGCAGTTCCATACGGTCGGGGTATATTAACCTATCATTCCATACTCATTACAAGTTAGCACGTTAAATAAGTCAGTAAGATAGTAAGCAAGATAGAAAGCTTAATATTTAATATTAAACATTCAAATTCGTAATTCAGGAATTATTACTGTCAGAAAAGAAAGCTTAAATTCCGACTACGTTGTTGAGAAATGAAAACTTTCTACAATTGTGCCACTCTGAATGCAAACCGCGGTGGCCACATCCTATTGTCAGATTTTCACAGAAAAAAAAAACTACAGATTACCTCCTAGTAAATATTTATTCCAAATTTCAACACAATCCGTTGTACCATTTGGGCCCTATGGTGTTTACAAACTTCTTGCAAAGTTCTACATTTCCGGGAGGAAACCGCGTCAATGACGATAAAGTAGTAAACGTTTCTCACCATTCTCAATACCACCTAGCTCAGAAACCAAAAGCCGTGATCAGCACACCTGTAAGGCGAGCTATTTCAATAACCCACCCCAACAATCTCCGCAAGGAACTTGACCATCTACCAAAGTCCTATCCCAAAACAGTTATCCCATTTCCTCCATACGGAATTCTATCACCAAACACCTTAATCCTACAGCGACATAACCCAATTAACATTTCTCATCCAAGAATAGTTCTTTCGGGGTAGGTTATTCCACTACAATCCTGGTTTTCCTCATAATCCTTGTAAGTCACCCATGAAATAAAACACACATGCATAGATGTAAACAAACAATACACGAACACTCAATATCGTCGAACTTATATAGCGGTGATATGTCGCAAAAGACGCGAGAACTTGTTAACGCTATCTGTAAAGTAATGGCACAACTTTCAATGTATCTCTCAGAGTAAGAACCCTGGGTCAAGAAACTGTTTTTTTTTTTTTTTTTTTTTTTTTTTTTTTTTTTTTCGTTGAAGCATATATATTTTTCGTTCAACGAAATATTTTTGTTGAAAGAAAGAAAGATACTGTGCGCTCTCCCTCATTTTGTCAAAGTTTCTGTATATTTTTGACTAATGGTAACGATCTTTTTAACTCGTTTTACAATTTCTGTTTCCATAAGACGAAAGGTTTTGAGAGTTAACCGGTAAATAAATATTTCTGTAATATTAAAATCCCTAACTACTCCCTACCTATAAGCAACGAGTTTCTTTTTTTTTTATTTCAAAAGTTTTATTAAACGTTCTGTCACCGGCATCTGAGCCTGTCTCCAGCATCCACATAAGAAACGACCGCAAATTTGTCTTAGACATCAAGCCATCCGCTCCAGAAAAGACCCATTTCGTGTCTGCTGTCTTCCCGTAACAAAAGCACATCGCTACGCAACCATCCCTCCACGCAATGTAGACGTTTCTTAACTATTTTTTTCCTCCTTCTGACTGGCAATCGGTATTTTTCGTGTCAGAGTCATTTCACGGTATACTCCATACAACACCTCCATTTCTTAGCGGATAATATACAGGAAAGACGAAACCGGTTGTCTAACGTTGACGTTAAACAATGATGAATAATGACAGGAGGCTTTATGGGAAGCGAGGAGGCCGCAAAGGCCTGCTATTATTTTCTGAAATATGATGTAAGGTGTGTTACAAGAGAGTGCTATTCTGTGTTTACTTTCGATTTTCTCCGTTTTCTATAATACTTCAGATACAATACTATGTTAAAGGATTCTACATAAATGTAGGAACCGATTCGCCTATTCTCGGTAACCGTCGGTTGAGGAGTGGGAAACTGTACTAGTCGAGCGTACCAAGAAAGAGAGAGGATTCGAGTTAGACTATTCAAGGTAGTAAGACGCGCGTATAACCTCTTTCAAAAAGCCCGTGTTAACGTAGTGCTCAATTTACAGATACCGAGTGACCAGTGAGAGACCCTAGACAACATCCAAGCTTACTTATTCAATATTTATTATAAGTACATACCAAATAGACAATATAGTTAGTTTTCTGTAAAAGCGTTTATTTTCTTAAAACCGCACCGTCCTACATATGGCGGCTCGACCGTGATTGTGAACTCCGCGATTGTGAACTCATTACGCGATTACTAATGAACAGTTAGAAAAAATTGAAAAACTATTTTGTGTTAAATTCGGTGTTAAAACTATTGTGCTAAAAATAGAACTGGGCGGTGCAAGACGTGAGCACACAGGCGACCGAATACCACACGGACGTTCGGCAACGTCAACAACATCTACGCGACACAGTGGCGGCACGGCGGCACTATCAAAGAGGGTTCTGACCATTAGACGACAGAGATAAGAGACGCGGCAAGACTAAAAGACGAAGACGGAAAAGAAAAACAAGACTGGAAAAAAGATAAGTTGCATGATTGTTATTCAAATATTGCATTGGCAAAAAGGTTTCTGCAAATAAACTGCTACAAGACTAAAAGATGAACAGTACTTTAGGAAATATTATGCCGATCGGGCAGAATATTACAAAAGCCTCAACAAAAGCCATAAAAGCATGCCATAAATTAATATTTGAAAACGAAGGCGATCGCAACAATCGCAAAAGACTACGCGAATTTAAAGGATTTGAATTTGAAGACGTTGATAAAGAAAAGTTACAGAAGAAAATTGATTTTGCGACGAGTAACATCACTTTAGGCGAATTAAATTCAATCTGTCAAGTTTTGACCATTGAAAATGACGCAAATGACAAAGAAGAATTAGTCGAAATGCTATGTACCAAGTTGAATGACGTAAAACTTTTGATAAGCGAAAGCGAAACCAACCACGACGACGATAATGACGAAATGGTACCGCTAACGCTAAACGACGACAAAAGAGATGACGATGACGACATAGCAAAAAACTCAAATGACGAAAGCGATAATGACGACAACGACGACGTAGCAAATTCAATCGCTAGCACAAATAGAAGTAAAATATCATCAAAGAAGAGCATACCCAAATTTGTATTAACATTTAAAGACGTGGAAGATACGGTTACTACATTCGATGGAAGCGACACCTGTTCAGTGGACAAATGGTTTGTAGAGTTCGAAGAAACGGCTTCATTGATGGGGTGGACCGAAGTAGAAATGCTAATTTATGGAAAAAGGTTATTGAAAGGAGAAGCTTTACTATTCGTGAGATCTGAAAAGGGCATACACTCTTGGACTACATTCAAGAAGAAGTTACAAGAAGAATTTCGAAAAGCAATAAACAGCGCAGCATTGCACAAAATGTTATGCTCTAGAAAGAAGCGGAGAGACGAAACCTTATCACAGTACCTATTGAGAATGAGGGAAATAGCAGCACAAGGTAGTATCGAAGAAGATGCCCTCATCGACTACGTAATAGATGGCATTGTTGACGATGAAATAAACAAAGCAATATTGTACGGGACTCATTCTCTGAAACAATTTAAAGAAAAGCTGAAATTATATGAAAAGATGAAAAATAAACAGGCAACAGAGAAGAGCAGCCATCAGAAAGAAACAAATGTGAAAAACAGCGACTCAAGAAAGCAAAATATGAAAAAAGAAGAGAGATGTTTTAATTGCGGGAAAAGAGGCCATGTCTCACAAAATTGCCATGACAAAGGAAGAGGAATGAAATGTTTTGCTTGCAATGGTTTTGGACATATTGCCAAAGACTGTAGAAAACCAACGAGCGAAAGACGAGAAGAAACTAAAGGATCTTACCTAGTCAACGAAGTTAAAGAGCAGTTACCAGGGTATAAGCAAGTTAAGTTGAACGACCACCAAATTCAAGCATTTTTTGATACCGGTAGTGATTTGAATCTACTGAAGGCTAGTGGCTATATTCGAATTGGAACACCTAAATTCGAAGAGAACGCAATAACGCTAAAGGGCATAGGAAGCAATTCAGTCAAAACTTTGGGACGATTCAACGCTAGAATGGTTGTGGATGGGTGCTACTTTACAACAGCTGTACACATAGTACCAGATGACGCTATACCTATGGAACTAATAGTTGGAAAACCTATTTTAGAAGAAGTTACGTTGACTATTAACACAGATGAGATTGAAGTGAGCAGTCGTAAAACAGTATCCGAAGCAGAGAAGTGTTTAGAAGAAAACGAGAACGAGATACTTCTAATTGACGCCGACAATTGTTTGAACGTAACGTGACCAATGTCTTCAAATACCTAATTCGAAAAGGCATAGTGGTAAAGTTCATAGACGACATGATTATACCAGCGAAGAACGCCGATGAAGCTATCGAGAGATTGGAACAAGTTCTTGAAACAGCTGAAAATTTCGGACTAGAATTCAATTGGAAGAAATGTCAATTTTTGAAGACTAACGTTGTGTTTTTGGGACACGAAATAGAAAACGGAGTAGTAAAACCTAATAAAGAGAAAGTTGCAGCCGTTATTAATTTCCCAAAGCCTACGACCGTGAAGAAATTGCAGAGCTTTCTAGGATTAACAGGCTACTTCCGAAAATATATTCAAGATTATGCTCTAATCGCAAAACCGTTAAGTGACATCCTGAAAGGAAAAAAGAACTTCTCATTTGGGATAGAAGAAGAAATTGCATTTAAGAAGCTGAAAGAAATTTTAAGTACAGAACCGTTACTAAGAATATTTGACCATGCTAACGAAACGGAGCTACACGTAGACGCAAGCCAAGATGGATTTGGAGCTGTTTTATTGCAAAAGTGTCAAGAAGATGGAGAACTGTACCCTGTGTATTATTGGAGTAGGAAGACAAGCGACGCCCAAAAGAAATACCACAGTTACGAATTGGAAGTGTTAGCTGTCATTGAAGCTTTGAAGAAATTCCGTGTTTATCTACTAGGTATACATTTCAAAATCTTGACTGACTGCGCGGCGTTTGCAGCTACGATGAACAAAAAGGATCTATGTACAAGAGTAGCCAGATGGGCATTATTACTTGAGGAATATGACTACACCATTCAACATAGAGCAGGAAACCGAATGAAACATTGTGATGCATTAAGCCGAAACCCAATAACAATGGTAATTCAAACAACATTCATAGAGCAGTTAAGAGAAGCACAACTACAAGACGACCACCTTAAGACAATCATCAAAATATTAGAGACGCAACCACACGAAAACTACGAACTAAAAAACGGACTTTTGTATAAGAACAAGGACGGAAATGATTTAATAGTAATTCCCTCGATGATGCAGCACCAAATAATAAAAAATGCACATGAAAATGGACATTTTGCTTTAAATAAAACTAAAGACTTGATCGAAAGAGAGTTCTACATTACCAGCCTAGAGGAAAAAATACGAAGATTTATAAAGAACTGTGTACCATGTATACTTACCGAGAGGAAGATGGGCAAACAAGAAGGATATCTCAATCCGATAGAGAAAGGCGATGCACCTCTTCAAACATATCACATAGACCATTTAGGACCGATGATGAAGACAGGGAAAGGATACCAGCATCTATTGGTAGTGATCGATTCATTCACGAAATTTGTTTGGCTACATCCAACAAAAAGCACGTCGACTAAAGAAGTTATTAACAAACTCGATAAGCAGAAGGAAATATTTGGAAATCCTGCAACGATCATTTCGGACCGAGGCACTGCATTTACCTCACAAGACTTTAAGGACTACTGCATGAAAGAGAATATAAAGCACGTGAAGATCACAACCGGCGTACCTCGAGGCAACGGACAGGTCGAAAGAATTAACAGAATAATAATACCTGCATTGACCAAATTATGCATAGAACAACCTGAAAATTGGTACCGACACATACGGAAGTTGCAAGAAGTTCTAAACAGTACTTACCAACGCAGCATAGGTAGGACTCCATTCAAACTACTTTTTGGGGTAGAAATGAAGAGAAAGGACGACATAAAAGTGAAACAGATAATAGAAGAAGAACTGATAGAATCATTCGTCAAGGAAAGAGAAGACATGCGAATAGAAGCAAAGCAGCAAATGAAGAAAGTACAGGATGAAAATATAAAGACCTACAACAAGAAGAGAAAACCAGCAACAAATTATGAAGAAGGAGAATGGGTAGCGATTAGAAGAACACAATTTCAAAATCTCTCCAAGTTGTTGCCCAAGTTCCTAGGTCCTTACCGGGTAACGAAGAAAATGGGTCCTGATAGATATGAAGTGGACAGGATAGGAGAACATGCTGGACCAAGAAAGACTACTTCAAGCGCCGACAACATGAAGCCCTGGGTCAACCCCGAGACCGATGAAGGTGTATTCGAGACGAATACCTGTCAGGATGGACGAGATGTAGGAACCGATTCGCCTATTCTCGGTAACCGTCGGTTGAGGAGTGGGAAACTGTACTAGTCGAGCGTACCAAGAAAGAGAGAGGATTCGAGTTAGACTATTCAAGGTAGTAAGACGCGCGTATAACCTCTTTCAAAAAGCCCGTGTTAACGTAGTGCTCAATTTACAGATACCGAGTGACCAGTGAGAGACCCTAGACAACATCCAAGCTTACTTATTCAATATTTATTATAAGTACATACCAAATAGACAATATAGTTAGTTTTCTGTAAAAGCGTTTATTTTCTTAAAACCGCACCGTCCTACATAAATGATAATTTACAGCATTGTACAGCCATTTTATACTAGTATATGAATACAACATACAAGTACAAATAACTCAAGTAACTTTTCATAATCACCACAGTGCGTTTGGGTCTTACAATCATCATTGTTACATTATTATATTATGTTAAAATTAAGTCCCAATTGGTAAAACAAAACCCCAGTTAGGGGAAATAGAAGCTTGATCCACAAGGTGTTAGTTGAAACAATGCAGAATGATTATGTTACGTATGCTACCTTGGGAAAACCAGCAATCAACCATAAACTATTACCACTATAAATTTTAAGTTCCAACACTTCCATTTCAAAACATGTACATATTGTATGAACATATATCGCGGATGGAATTTATAGCACAGATGCGTCAGATAATACATTTTCGGATCAGATCCTCGAGGTATTCTCCCTCGTGGCTCAGTGGCGTGCGACAATTCAATATATGCACGGCTTACTTGTTACACAACAAGCTCAGAGAACGTTGCAAGCCATTGTGCCACCGGAAAATATGGGATGCAGCCTTTTGCAAACGCCTGAGATAAAAATAAATTTATTCCTTGTACAATGGAGACAAGATTCTTCACCAGATATGTAGCAATTTTACGTATTCCATAAAATCTTCTGTCATAAAGTTAAGACATGCTATATAGGTTCAGAACTGTTATGTTTAAAAGCACTTGTTTTAAACCTATTTTAAAACATGTGTTTTAAACACTTTTTTTTAATCTGATTAATTTATGTATAAAGCACACATTAATACGTTATTAAATTTGGTTATATTATCCATTGTCCTACAAGCTAAATATACAGAATGATTACATTAGAAACAAAAATCAGTATTTGCTGAAATATTATTTTGTAGTATGTAAAAATGCTAGGTCGTATCTGATTAGAGCAAGAATACTAACTAGTATTGTACCTTATTTCAATATATGTGATCGATTTTATCAGTAAATTATAAAATTTTACATGTATTGGAAAGTAACAGTGATGAATAAAGGTTATGAAACAAAAAAAAAACGTGTTTGGATAAATAAAAAAATATTTTCTTCTAAATATGTTTGTTCGGTATAAAATAAGAAATAGGGGTGGCTCTCGACCAACTTTCGGAACACCTCGTTGGCACATTGAAGCGTCTCAAACGCCACTCAGGATTGGAACCTTTGTCAGTCAGTAACGATAGCGACCAAGGCTATGCGTACTGTCTAACTGCTTCTATAAACACTTATAGAGCCTAAACCGTTCTTTACACTGATCTGTAAATTGATGTACATGTTTATTGCCAGTTTTAGATGAGTCCTTCTAAGTTACTAGTGGGAAAGTAAAAAAAACGATTTTTATAGCAACACTGCGTCTCTAATTCCATTTACAATTCACCATCACACCATCACTGTTGGGAAACATGACTTTCAGAAATAATTAAAATAATGTTTATAATTCAAATCTAAACCCTGTAAATTTAGAATTGCTTTGAGAAATGTATATTATGCCATCCATAATTTAGAAAACAAGTCTATTTTTTTCTGTATATTGTCGCTTCAGAGTAGAACTATCTTATCTTCTATTAAATATAATAGAACTTAAGCTACTTCAGCTTTGAAGCGACGATATATGCCTTCGTAGAAATAGAAGGTTTAAGGTGTGCTGTGTAAGCAGATAGAGAAGATATCGATCTGCCAAAGAATCTGCAGGTTTACTTGAGTATGTATTTGTCCACTTCCCTTACTCGGTAATCCCAGCAGCAAAGGTGCCCTTTCCACTATACCAGAAAATTGACTGATCCTGATCCTGTTGCCATGTGGCGAACAATGGAAGCCCCTAATAAATCCCTAATACAAAAATTAAAAAATACCGCATGTCCGGAAACAAACACACCATACCTTAACTGTTGAACTGATTGAAAACACTGCAACATTTTAAGACCGTTAAGCCTTTCTTTTTGTTGTATTGCGTTGATATGATATGGAAATGATTATTTTTAAAGAGAAGTTTACAGCAACGGTCCAGCAAGATTGAAAAATAACAATGATGGCTAAAACCTGCAAAATAATCATATTCTAACAGACGCCAGAGTCCAGAGTAGGTATAGATTTACCGCAATCTTTTCTATTAAGGTGCAGCGTGACGGAAAGCGCCTTATGCGCGGTCAGGCTGTCTACTAGGAGCGACGCTCCAATGTGGCCGCGCAAGTCAAGTATTGGAAATATCACCAGAACATTATTAATATATATTAATCAAAGGTCGGTGCTTTACAATTAGAACAATATTTACCATTTGAAATTTTCGCAATAAGAATTTCGAATTTTTCTACTTTGGTTCCACAGTAGACTCAGTTCTCAGTGTTTACTTCTTACTTTGGTAACAATGGAATCCACCAACCAATATAGCTGTCACATTTACTAAATTTTTAAACGATAAATGTAGCACTCGTTTTGTAAGACGTATTGACCATAGTAGTACAGAAAGAAAAATTTAAAGAATACAAATTATTACAGTTATTATAGAATACTGTAATGGTGTCACCTATGTAGCTTCGAGTAGCCGCCATAGATGGCCATAATAGCAACGACAACTTTTGTAAACTACCATGCATTGCGGTTTGAACAAAGTTATTCAATGTAGAGTATTTGGAATAGTTGAAAGATAAGATTATGGTTTAATGTTTTAAATAGGAATCAAAATCTCGCATTCGCACGCACGCATGCAACTGAAGGGCAAAATATTACTGTCCTATGTTTGTTCCTTACAGAGTATGTTGGCAACACTTCCCTTTTCTCTGCGAATTGCCGGAAAAGTGGGGAGTTCTTGGCCCACCATGTAAAAATAGTTACACTATGAACTTGAGTAACGCAGCAGAGTTCTATAATAGCGCCGTCATCGCAGTAGAAGCTACACAAACTGTTCCTGACGTTCTTCCTAGCACTTTAAAAACGAATTCTACCGACAATCTACGTTTCACGTTCAATTTCCACATTTGGAGCCTCTTTAATGCTAGTTCACAGATAAAAACCATTTTTTTTGTATATTAAATTTCTAAGTCAATGGAATTAGGAATTTTAAATGTTTATTTTGGCCCTGCTCGGTTTTTAGTTTCCGACTAGTGACGTAGAATAGGCGTCGGTATCCTTTTGTGGAAGCGGATCAAAATCAATCAAAATCTGAGTATTGATAAGTCGTTTTGGTTCAGTGATATTTATAATACGAAAAGTTAATAAAACTTTATTGAGAAAATAAATACAATGGACTTTTTAAACTTTGGTTAATATATCAGCTTAAAATTAGTATTATTATTTAAATGAGACAAGAAAACAAGTACACATAATTTAGAGGCAAAGCCCAATTGAAGAGTAAATCAAAAGGGTCTAACTACCATTTTTATATTTTTTGAGGTTTTTGTATCAATAGGTTCTACAGGCCACCCTCAGTACCAATCAAAAGGATCTCTTACTGATGCTCTTACGTCCTGAAGATGCCTCTTGCAACATGTGTGCGTAACCAAATAAAGTTTGTATCACAAATCAACTATGTTAAAAACATTGATTAGGCGTAAAAGAATTAAGAGTAGTACACATTTTGAAATTTTATATAAAGTTTGTCAGTTTCCTAAAAAATAAATATTTGGTACTTAGAACCTTTTGATTTACAACTCTTCAATTACTTTCTTGATTTATCTCGGAATACACTTTATTAGTGTTGAAGAATACTGTCAACTGTGAAATTATGTAAACAGCAAAATACAGTAACCACACACTGCATTCTATACTCATAATTTCCTAATTACAGTGATCTTATCTGTAGCCTAAACATAGGCTGCGTTAGCCAGGATCTCAATCATCCAAATAAATTCAAGTTGAATGATTTGAAATAAGGATTATCCGTTTCAAACCGAATTAATTCGATACAAATTAATTGTATAGATAATGTTACCCATTAATCGCAAAATCACGTTTACTGGTTGACTAAATTCACTGCACAAGTGTCTATTTGCACTTCTAATAGAGCGCATCACCTGCTCTTCATTTACAAATAAACTCGTAATTCGAATCCCGATAATTAAATAGGTGCGCTAGCAGCAGCCAAATGTTGATTTTCGTGAAAACTGATGCACTAGACTAGACTATGTATGTAGCATTTATCCGCAATCTGCTGCATTTTGGAGGTAAATATTATGGTTTAATTTTAGTTGATGTACAGCTGTTTTGGCTAACACGTAACAATAACATGTAACAGTATTCGAAAATGTTATAAACAACTTTGCAATTGATCCAGGCGATCCGAAAACACGTACTTCTGCTGAAATCACATTTAAGTGAAATTTAGTACTATGTTGCACCCTTTTTTATGTTTGTACAACACATAAGATTATATATACTTAATGGTAAACGAGAAGTGATTAGCATTCAGAATTAATTGACCAAAGCGCAATATTGCGAAGGATAATTAAGTTTCCCTCTGTCATAGTTCATTCACATGCTTGTTATATGTCAATTATATTTCTATAAATCTATGTCTATAAGATACAAATAGAAATCTCATAACATATATTAGCTATAAACTCTTAAAAAAACATCTTGTAAAATGCGTGTACCTCTATCATTTTAAAATGTAATCAATACTAACTCAATTCGAGCAGTTTCTTGAAATGGAAAAGTAGATGAAATCAAGCGGTAGCGCAAAGTTTTATCCTGCCAACCGTGCTCTGGAGAGGCGGACGTCTTCAAACAATAGCGCTCGCAAAAAGCGATTTCAATTGTTTCCGGTATAACTCAAAGTCTCTGGTGGCGGATGAAGGGAAGACGCTCCTCTATAATTAACCAAGTTCCAAACGCGTAATGCTCCCGTCTGATTTCGGAAAACTTTGCGGAGCTTCAAGTTCCGGAGGTTCTTTTTTTTTTAACCAATCATTGTTGATTTAATGGATGTGGTTTCAAGTTCTTGCCAACTACTCGCCAACGTCGATTATATATTTATTGATGATACCGGTGTCGAGGAAAATGCACGTGCGCGATAGATTCCAAACTTTAAGCCAAACAGTGCAGTTTGTGTGAAAACGTTCTTCATTCGTTTAGACATCGCAACTATAGAGCGTTCGCGTTTTTTTCACAAAGTGGTGGGCGGGGACAAGTGCATAAGTTCCAAATGGACACTATGAATAGCCTTATCTTTCTTCTGTGATCTATTATGTCTCTCATAGGCATTTAGCTGATGTATTCTTGGTGCCATTCTTAGCCACAAGTCTTGAAATTTATGCTAATCTCTAGGCCAATCAAATATGGAGTGTTCCATCCAAAAATATATTTTTTTTGGTATTGAATATTGTCACGTAGCTCAGTAGGACTCGGATCCAGATCGGGGTGGAGAAGAATAAAATGCACACTGGTATTGGAGATGTGGTATATAGGCCTACCGTGTCGAATGTCACACAACAATACAACTGGCTATTCTCTGGTACTACTGCTTTACTCATGAATACTGACTGATGTCGAATGATCCTCACTACTCCAGTCTGTGGCCTTTTATGTTTAGACTTTGGGTCAGGTTTGGGCTGTTGTCACCATGAGTCATTGCACCGAGACCTATGTCGGCATCTTAGTAAGCAGGCGTTGAGTCAGCGTCCGGGCGATGTATACATAGGTAGTACTGAAGATGTACTGGTTGGAATGTCCCGACTCAGCATACGGGTACAGCGGTACCGTTCCTGTACATTAGGTGGTATTGTAGGTGTACCAACTGGAATG
Organism: Aphodius granarius; assembly: GCA_963971325.1. Classification (NCBI taxonomy): domain Eukaryota; kingdom Metazoa; phylum Arthropoda; class Insecta; order Coleoptera; family Scarabaeidae; genus Aphodius; species Aphodius granarius. The sequence goes on from OZ020224.1 coordinate 5,355,224, forward strand.
TCTCGACTCAGCATACAGTAGACGCAGAAGTCTGGTGCCCTCGATTTTCGGCTAGGTTCGTCGACTTCTGCTTGCTTCGTAACAATATGGTAAAACAGAATTTATTAAAATAACACCCTGTATAAGATACCAAATAAAACTAAGAAGTTCCATTTGACAATATCTGAGGAGGATTTATTCCAATCTTTAATTTTTTAGTTTAGGGCATCACACCTGACGTAATATACCAAATTATGTCTAAAAACAATCATTTTAAAGCACTGTTTTAAATGTTTCAAAACATGGTTTTAAATTTATTTTGTTTTAAATCAAATTAATTTATGTATAAAGCACACATTAGTATGTTCTTTATGTGACTAGCCATTGTCCTACAAGCTACAAGTGTGTCTAGAATATAGACAGCTAGATTTTAAACTCTAGAATATACCAAATACAGCAGATGGAAAAATCAGCATTTGCTGATTTATGCATCTGATTAGAACAAGAAAATAACTGTTTTTTCACCCTATTTGAATGTAAGTTTTTCGATTTTGAAGTGAATGTTCCTGATTATCAAATTTTGCATTTAATGTTCCCAAATAACAGAGGTGTATAAAGCAAAGATTATCAAACTAAACAAAAAATATTTTTTTGTTTAAAAAAACTTTTAAACAAAAAAACATGTTTGTTTTGTATAAAATAAAAAAAACGTTTTTTTATTACAACCCCGCTTTCAAGTAGCTACCACCCTAATGTTCTACTTAGTTTCCGACTAGTACCCTAGAAGGAAAGTGTTGTAATCGACGCAAGAAAATTGCATTTGAGCGGAAATACGCGTTTGGAGACCCCTGAATCCACTGCAATGATTTCTGGAAAATGCATGTGGGTAGAATGTGTGTCTGCATGCCTGTGGACACAATAGCGCTTAAATGGAACAACGGATCGGGCTCAAATTTAGCATACGTATTTAAAGTTACAAGGGACCGAACTGGATTGTTTTTGGTGACAATCTGACAACCGGAAGCGTCGCTTTATGGATTTATCAAATTTTTACCAAATTTACACCACTTTAACAGGTAAACAAGCAGATCAATGGAGATTTCGCCGCTATAAGAATTTATAGAAGAAGTCTGATAAAATCTACAGGATTCGTGGTTGCGAAATAACAGATTGTGAAATACAGACTGACATGACATGGCATTAATAAAGGTTGTTGTATGACTGATGAATGATAGGTTAAGGTTGAAATTTTTATGCATATTTAGAATTGCCAGGGGACGGGTTGGATTGTTGTTTGACACAATTTGACCACCGAAAGTGGCAAACGTTACAACCATTTTCTTAAGGGTTTAATGCCCGTTTGCACCGTATTTATTAAGAACGACTTAAATTTAAGAACAGCTTATCTTTATGCCTAACTTAAGTCAGGCATCATTTGCACCGTTCGCATGTCAGCCTTTCCTAACTAATCATTACTTAAGGGTTTCTGACGTTGGCAACACTGTAAAGTTCTAGTTATATTTGGAAATACTTGGTTCTAAAATCAACAGCATTGCGTCACTTGTCAAAACTTTCAATAGGTTAATGTGGCGGCAAATTTGAATTACTTTCATAACTACAAAAATTACGGCACAAAAAAAAGAATTTATGATCAAAATGAAACCATTATTTCTAATACACAATAAAACTGTAATTTTACATTACAAACTCCTAAAATCGCTTGATAACATGATAAATTGACACATATAGGTACTGTCTTGACATTTCTTAAAACGACATTTCATGTGCAATGTGTGTCTATACCACAATCAACCAATCACAACTAAGCTTATATTTACGCTGGCTTTAAGCCGTCGATTTTCTAGGCTTAAGTTAGGTCGTTCTTAACTGTAGTTAGGTAATGGATATGTGATGGTGCAAACAAAATCGATGACAAGTACGATCTCATACTTAAGCCTTTCTTAACACAAACGGTGCAAACGGGCATAATAAATCTTAATCGAATTAGTACTAACTCATCCTCCACTGACGCTAAATATTTGTACCAATTCTGACAGTCTAACAGAATCCACAACCTTAGTTTCTATGGTTGCAAATTGACAAATTTTGTAGTGGCCATTGAAATGACAAGACATTTATTCAGTTCAATTCTGTATCAAAGTTTCAAACGTTAAGAATCACAAAAATTTTTAACTGACATTGACAGTTCCTAAATAGGAACTTTTCGGATGTTTGGGTTTATGTATGTGCGTTTTAGCAACTGAGTGGATATGTAACAAATGTCAATCTGACAGTTGTTGCATTCAGTGGCACTATTAGTCCTTAAGTAACAACTGGGTGGAAAATATGTATTCTGTATGTATGTTGTACCTTTAATAATCAAGGGTTTAAAATATTTGTAACTGGGTTGCTCAGTAACAACTGTAGATCTGACAGTATTTTCCACCTGTCATCGCAATGGATCATTTGGGTATGATGTCGAATTTTAATGTAATAAATGCAATTAACGATTGGGAAAATAAGGCCTGAGAAAATTGTTGAATTAATTGTATAAATAAGTTTTCTGACTTCACTTAAATATGTCTCAATTTTTGTACAATTAAAACTTTAGGAGAAACAGAAGGATTTTTTACACAAATTTACACAATCAAACCCATTCGAAGTTCATGACTTTAATGTTGTGAATCAGTGCAGAGTTGCCGAAGATCTTGCTAAATCTAGTAAAAGAAATGAGACAATTTGTTGAAGGCGGTACGCGTATTGACATGGTATTGACATGGAGGTAGTCGGAATGTTGAGCGAGAGCCACCTCGGATATTTTTTTTCCTTTCACCAGGATAATATGTTCTTAAGAAAACAAATGATTTTCTTAAATAAATCATGAACTCAGGGCTATATAAAGCTTAGAATTTCGCCAAAACACACGACGCTCATATGTGAATCACCCATACATCGTCCCGCCATGCCAGCCAGGGTAATTTATTTTCATTTCTTTGCGGTTTCTTGGGACTTGCCTGGGAAGATGTGAAAGTTTGTTTACGTGTATTTTTTTCCTGCGGAAATGTTTATGGAATGTCAAGCGGTCCGGCTTGCGACATTAATATTCATTAGGGTTCTTTTTGTGGCGAATGAATTATAGCCGTTGTTTGCTTTAGGACCGAAAATGGAAATATGTGGATAATTGGAATAAACGCTCAGGTGTAATTGCATTAGAACGCTATAAATTAATTCAAGCACTCCTGTTTACTGAACTCGTATACGCGAGCAAATAGAACTGGGAATCTTTTATTTTAATTATTCCGCAATATCTGTCAGCGCAGTTAGCTAATATGCATAAACCCTTTCGTGGAGTGGTTATAATTTAATTGAAATTAAGTGCTAAATCCGGTCATGATAAAATCGCAGGAAGTTAAGGTTACTGTATCTTGTAACTCAATGCAAATGTTGATACATATTTATTATTTAAGCATAATACCTTTATGCCACTAGCAGTAAGGTATTAATATCGAATTAATCACGAATTCTTCAAGGCGCATGCGCTAAGGACTAATTCAAACCTTGTGCCGGTATTTGTGACTGTTCGAATGCTTTTGGTTCGAACAGTGCGCTTGACAATGTTGTCCATCTGTACTACGGTTGTAATAGATTTAATACACTGAAATAAAATCTATTACTTTATTACCTTTTACCGAATTATTCATTAATGAGATTTAATGTTTATCATTGTTATTTTCCGACTAGTGCCCCTAGAAGGAAATGTATGTATGTATGTATGGTGTATATGTGTGTACGTATGTATGTATATATGTCTGTGAACACGATAGTGCCCAAACGGAACAACGGATGAGGCTGAAATATGGTACGCATATTTAGAATTACCGGAGGACGAAGTGGATTATTTTTTGTGACAATCTGACCACCGAAAGTGGCAAATGTTACATGCGTTTTGTTGGGAATTTATCCAATTTTCACCAAATTAATAGCTGCTCAGTGCTCATCCTCCAGTGACTTTAAGTATGTATAATAATTTACAGATCATTGGGATCAGCAGTTTATGCGCTTTAAGTGTCTATAGAAGCAGTTTGACAGATTCCACAGCCTTCGGCTCTGTGTTACAAATTGTCAGATTTTGAGAAACGTCAATGCCACTGCTAGGACATAACATTAAATGTCAGTATGACAAATGTTATAGAAACTGACGTTAGATAGGGTCCAAGCCACATTCACTGTGGCTTCACAAAATTGAATACTTGCAAAACTGTTGATACACGCTTTTCACTGACCTCTAAAATATGTCAGGTGATGTTGGTCGTCGTGTGGATTAAAATACTTTATTTTGTTGTTAAAATGCATCCAGTTGTGCCTAAACTAAAAACCAATCAGGCTATAGTACTGCTCGAAAAGCCGAGTGCCTGTAGAATGACTAACTTATTTTTGTTCGAACACCAAATTTATATTATACATGCACAGTAGAACTTTTTTTACTGCCACGAGAGCTGCAAATAATTAAGCGATTCCTGCTGTTATTTTTGACGTACACACCAAATCTTGTTTCACCGATCATGCAAGTTAAAACGAAACAGCCTTCTTTTTGTATATCTGTTTGGTAACCTTAAAAGTCACCTATTATTTGCAGCTTTTGTGGATTATACTATATTGTCATAAATCTCTGTTTGTGTTTTAAATGCATTTACGTTTAAAACATAAAATATTTGGATTGAACCCTTTTGCAATTGTTTAACTGCGTGAAGCCTCAGCAACCCTATATTCCAACCCAATATCAGTGGCCATTGACTTATCAAAAGTTGCCAATTCACAACACCATGATTGTAGATTTAAAACTGGAATCACCAATCGTCAGTTACGCTTTCATGTGGGACTTGATAGCCGAAAGGTGGTATAGTGATACTATGAACATCAATCATAAATAATATTTGTGAATAGCTTTTTAATGGAAATCTTAGAAACATTTCTTTTCGCGTATTTAGTACACTGAAAAGGCTGTTTGGTCTGCTACCTGGCTACCATAATCTCTACACAAACATCACTTTTCATTCACGATGTAATAATATTCTATACTGTAATATGTTTACAATTAGTCTTGCATTGATTGCAAAAATGTAATAAAGCTATAGCTAAAATTCTTAAGTACCAACATTTTCCAAAAATCATTGCAATGGATTCAGGAGACCTCCTCCTAGGAAACTTAGTAGAGGAGTATGAAAACCTTCATAAGAATTCATCTAAATCGACTGAGGTTTATAAAAATGAATCGCAAATTTTAATGTGGATTGTTTTATCGGAGAGCGAATTAAAACAAAATAAGTTCTAATGTGATATGTGACTCTGTATGATCACAAAGAGTGATACATGTTAATGTGCCAGCGAAACCGCTACTAAACAATTAAACAAACCAATGACGCACTACACAAAGTGGCGCTATGCATATGGGGAACGAATCTGACGTTGACGTGTTACACATGTCATGCCTGAATAAATGAATGCGTTAGCGCTCACGCTTTGAATATAATTCAATAGGCGAAGTGTACCGAGAGTGGTTTATAGATTTTTGAAAAAAAAACAGATTTTTTTGCTATCGCACAATATTTAATTTCAAAGGAAGATTGGACAAAAAATTAGTTTAAAACTAAAAAAACTAACAGGAGAAGTCAGATGTTGTAATTGCAACTGCACTATAAGTAGCAATGACAGATTATTTTCGTCATCTAAATTAATACCGAACTAGTAATTGACAGCTGCTCGAGCACAGAGCAAAAATTATAAGACAACTGATAAGTGTCATTATAAGTTATTAGCATTTGTGGCTTTCCTTTATAGTACAAGATCCGGACCTAGATCGACCTCCCTATCTTTTTATACAATGTAAAGTATAAATGAACACAATGTTGCTGAACCCTAGTACATTGTATTTATTTACACCTTATATTGTAAGAAATATAGATTTGATCAGGAAAAAGGATGAGACGGTCGATCTAGGTCGGGATCTTAGACTATTACTACTGCATTATTACAAAATTTTATCCAAACATTGTCGAATAAGTGCAAAGCGCAAGCTAAGAGTTGTAAAATTCAATTTTAGTTAACAACTTTGCAACAAGACATGTTGTAAAATTATTTGCACAGATGAATATACTCTCACCAATAATGGAATTTTTTACCCTCTCATCGCTTTTTAACACTCATTGCCATTGAAGCCAAGAAAATCGTAGATTCGTCATCAATCCTTTCTTTAACTACGGTTCCTTATATTTACCGAGATACAACAAAAAACATTAAGGTAGAAGATTATTACAAATCGTGATAAAAATAACTTTCCGCCCTTACCACAAAATCACTGGGACCTGATTTTGTGGTAAGGGCGGAAAGTTATTTTCAAGTAACGAATTTAGGGTTTTCGATATAAATAAATACGTTAAATACTGGCAATATTTGGACATTTTTGCACGTCTATATTTTTGTACGACAACGGGGTGAGAGGACCAAAAATACTTTTAGCCCCAGACACATTCGTGTAAAATCGCGGGACACCCAACATTTACGCGAATTAAATTTCGTCGAAGGAGAAAATGAAATTTAAATTTAAAATGTGTTGAATACCTGCGCTATGATGCACTAAAAGTTAGTCCTGATATCAGGAGGATATCATATCGAGCACACTGATATGAGTATGGATAATGCGGAGTCGGATTTTTGACGTAAATATGTAACACTGAGGAGCATAATAACCGCACAAAATAGAAAATGAGTTTGTAGTGACATTGATCTGACATCAGGGTATACAAAAAGCCAATTTGAATACGATAATAAAGATAACATTTCTTGTTTCAAATGTATTTTATAATACTTGTAGATATTAAAATGCAATAGGGATAAGGAAATATTGATGTAGTGTGTATAACACATCCTACGTTACTGAGTGCACATCGTGGTGACTTTTGTTCGCTGAATTTTAGCTTAAAGTATATCTTAAACTCGGTAAATAATTCTGAAATTTTCCATACGTGTGGCCTGCAGCTAGGTCTTTGCTTTGTGAAGTTTTCGTGGCGTAATTATCATTGTGGTGCGAGTTTTGGCTAATTTTAGTGAATTTTCTGTTCGTTGGTCATAGGTCGTCATGCCTTCTACGTGCGGTTCTTGCAGACAGGTTGTCGGCAGGGCCACGCCCAGTTTGCAGTGTATCTCCTGCCGCGCCTGGTACCACGGGAAATGCGTGAATCTTGGCAAGCCAGACATCACGGCGCTTTCGCGCGCGGGTTCTTCTTGGAGATGCCCTGCCTGTCGCGAGGCTCTCAGCCCACAACTGAATGTCCGTCGCTCTTGCGATGCGGATGATGATCTTCCACATCAACGTTCTCAAAGAGATCAAGGGATCACCCTTGAAATTGTTTACGATGAATTGCGTCACTTGCGTAACGAAATGCGTGCGATGAAATTGGATTATGACGAGATCAAGCAATCTATTAGTAGTTAGTTGTAGTTATTTGTATCTATTAGTAGTTATTTGTAGTCGCCAAATGTCGGAGATCGAATTAAACGTTAAAGAACTAACGGAAAAGTCTAAGGCAATAGATAAAATCTCGCATGATGCGTCCGTGTTGAGGGATGAAGTGACTAATCTTACCAATCGCATAGAAGATATGGAGCAATACTCCAGACGGAACAACCTGGAGATAAACGGTATTGCAGAGAGGGACGGTGAGAATGTGGTTTCCATAGTGAAGTCAGTTGGAGATGCCCTGAAGGTATCCATCCCTGAAGTAGCGATTGACGCCGTCCATCGTGTGCCGCATTTCAACTATGGAGATCGCGCGCCCGGACCGAAGTCTTGTCTTGACCGAAGTCCGGACCGTTTTGTTAATCGCCGTGTTCTTGATTCCATTTTGGCGGCGGCGATCGAGGCCAAGCGCGCGGCGAGATAGGCTAAGTCTCCGGCTGCCTTAAAGATTGAGGGTCTCACTGATGGCTGCTATGTCAACGAACATCTAACCATAAAGAACAAAATGCTCTTTAAACGGGCTAGGGAGGTTTCCCGTGAGAAAGGAGTCTTGTATGTGTGGACCAGAAACTGCAAAATATTTATGCGTAAAAATGAAACATCTCGTATAGTTCATATTATCATAAATCATAGTCAACAAACCGTAGTATCAAATGGAACTTTACACAACAATTTCAACTGACATATCGTGATTCTCGTCACCAAACAAAACACCTATGAACGACACTACTAATTCCATTATTGCCAACATAAAAAAAGATTTGTTTGCCGCCATTTTTGAGATAAATAGACATTAAATATCGCTACCTGAGCAAGTCTAAAGCACTGCTCGAATAGGCGACTGACTGTACAATCCATATTTTTTTGCTCCTTTGCTCGAACGTCAAATTTACACTGCGCGTACGCAGTAGAGTTACAAGATCAAACGAACTTACCTGTAAGTGATGTTCGATCTTGATTATGAATTGGACCCGTCGCAGGAAATATAGGTAGTCTCCCAGTTCCATGTCTCACTAACCACACATTTTAAAGCGCAACGCAGTCACGTGTCCCCCCTTCTACGGTCTCTGCTTCATTACTTTAAAGCCATGAGCCATGTCGCAACTTATCGGGTAATAAGAGAAGGGAGGGACTATCTCCTGCGACGGGTCCAATTCATAATCAAGATCGAACATCACTTACAGGTAAGTTCGTTTGATCTTGTAATTATAAATTAGACCCGTCTTGGAAATATAGGTAGATGTTTAAAGTTAGTTGCAACAATTACTGATGTATACGTATATTAGATATGAACCATATATTAAATATACAGAACTTAGTAATATATTATCATATTATATATAAAAATAAAGAAAAACTTAAGAAAAAACAGAATCGTATATAACTATTCTAAGCTAAGGACTTTATTGGCAAAACCATTTAGTTGGTTTAAGGGTCTTTGGTAAAACTTTGCAAAAGTTTCTGATTTATGTGACCATCCTGCTGTCAGTCTTATTATATCTATGCTGACACCTTTGTCTGGTACTACGATGTGCTGAATAGATTTCAGTATTCCAATGTATCTTTGATCCATCTGTTGATGGTCTGTGAAGTGGTGTCATGGTATGGTTTTTTGCAGGTGATAAAGAGTCTACTGTTTTCAAAACGACATTCTTTAGTCCTTTCTAAATATTTTATGATACATCTAGCTGTACAGATTCTAGGGTCAGCATTATAGAAGGGTATGAAAAGATTAGGTTGAAACTGGTTATGGGACGATGTTTTGATTCGCTCAGGGATTTTGATCTCGATTTTTTCGCCGTCAAAAATAGTTATATTAGATACCTCAATAAGAGAGAGTGTTTTAACTCGTTGACCAGTAGCTAGAGCAAGTATTGTCGCCAGTTTGATAGTTAAATCGGATAAGGAAATTGACTCATTATCTCGTAAGGCCAAGTAGTTTAGTACTACCGAGGGGTCCCAAATATTTCGGTATTTAATTTTTGCTGGGCGGATGTTTGAGACACCTTTAAAAAACCTCTTAATTACGGGGTCTTCTGCAATATCTGAAGAAGTTATTTGAGCTATAGCAGATCTATAAGAATTTAGTGTACCAAAGGAGAGACCTTTTTCAAATTGGGTCGTTAAAAACATCAAGAGTGAAGTTGGAGAGACTGTGAAAATATTAAATTTATTGGCTGTGCAAAATTGCCACCAAAGTTTTAGCCCACTATTGTGTTGCTTCAATGTAGAAGCAGTAATGGAAGATAAACAAATAGATACAGAAGATTCCGGTACGCCTCTTTTTCTTAATGCCTCTTCGATAAGACGCCTACCACCAGGGTAGTCTTTTGCCATAGGGGGTGCGGTGTCCTGTCTGGAGACACAAGTAAATTAATATTTGGTTCAAAATAAATTGGGTCTTGGATTAATAGAGATGTATAGATCGGAAACCAGGGTTGTGATGGCCAATAAGGTACAACCATTATGCCAGTAGCATTGTCGTCAATAATTTTTCGGAGAACTCGGAGTATAAGGGCATATGGTGGAAAGGCATAGAAAAATATATTATCCCACCTAATCGTGAAAGCATCTACAGCAGAGGCATCCGCATCAGGAAACCAAGAAACAAATTTTTTACATTTTGTGTTACTTCTTGTTGCAAATAAATCAATTTCTGGTTTTCTAAACTTTAAAACTATATTATCAAAAGCAAATGTTGCTAGTGCCCATTCTGTTTCGGGCTGTAATATTCGTGATTCCCGATCAGCCACAGTGTTATCCGTGGATTTAATATAAGATGCATAAAGAAAAATGTTTTTTGATTCACACCACTGCCAAATACCCCGTGCGATTTTATCTAAACTAGGAAATTGAGTACTACCCATACGGTTTATGGTGGCAATTGCGGTTGTGTTATCAATTCGACAAAGAACGTTGAGATCAGATTTATTCTTAGTAAAACATTTGAGGCCAAAAAGGGCAGCTAATAACTATCTAAAAACTTTCTTTCATTGCTTGACCAAAAACCGTGAGTTTTCATTTCTTTACAACAAGCTCCCCATCCAGTAGTAAACGCATCAGTAAAGATTTCTATAATGGGAATTTTCGACAAAATTGTTTGCTTTTTTTTTCCACCATGCAAAATCAGCCCCTAATTTTGTGGGCAAGGCCATAGTAGCGTCGTAATTGTCATTATTATTACGAAGAGCTTTCAATTTTTCCCTTTCAAACCTCTTTGTATAAAGCCATCCATAACGGATTGCTGGGCAGGCGGATATCAAAAGTCCTATAAAAAAGGCAAATTCTCTGATTTTGCACTCCTTAAGTTTAGAGAAGCCACAACAGCTTTTTTCATAATTGATAAGAAAACCAAGAGATTCTAGGACTTTAATAGTGTAATCAACATTTTTGGAACATTCTTCAAAAGAGTTTCCTATTAAGAGAAAATCATCCAGATATAAAACCGATGTAAACCCCTTACCTCTAAGATGATGTAAGATAGGCTTCATCAACTTAGTGAACACAAACGGGGCACAGTAATCTATCTCTTTCTATAGTTCTTTCTATCTTAGGGAAGAGAAGATGGCAGATAGATAATTCCGTATGCGGATTCATCTGCATGGTTTCGGGAATACAGACCCCAACCGAACGTCACGTTTTTGCGATAGGAAAACTTGCTCACGCTGGTATGTTGGCGATCAGGTGCGGATTTCGAAGTGTAGCCAGTTTGGAATAGGAATGATCTGTTTTCGTCTGTGGGGTGAAAGTTTGTGACCGAGATTGGCAGGGAGAAAGCCAACCGATACTTCCCAATTCGAAGATACGGAGTTTCTTAGGCGGGGTAAAAGCGATGCTAAATTGATAAGAGGGACGGAAGCGAGATTTTATGCGAAAGCGTTTATTGGGGCAATTTATTTCCATATGCGAATGGCGCGACACCAGCAGGGGGAAAGCGTCATAGCGATTTCTTATGTGAGCCGTATGTGAGGGAATTTATTCAACTAAATGGGGCTATTTTTAATGTTGAATGCCGCGATAAGGGTGGTTAAGTGTCATACGCGTGTTTTGTCATAAATCTAGACTATTTTATCAAGGGTTAGGTGGTTTAATGGTGATGGATTACAACACCTGTTGTTGTAGTACCTCATTATTCCATGGTTAATGTTAAATATTTCAACCAAGTACTATTCAGTATAAGTACTATTCAGAATAAATATTTTATATTTATAATAATTTATTTTAAATTTATCGCTCACCTTTTGTAACTTAGGCCTACTTACCCATATCTTTGTAATACAACAATTGAAAATGTATACTGACCTTGTTTGTACAAATAGGAACAACGTTATTAGTATTAATATTTATGTATTAATAAAAAACCTACAGCTATTTTAATAAAAATAAAGTCGTAAGAAAACGGACCGGAAGTTGCCCATACAACCAATTGAGCAACCTTAAAAAGAATCACGATATAACATTAAGTGCTATCGTGAAGACTATTCGCGTATTTTTTATCGACCTCCGCGAGCGAGCAAAAACTGCCATTAAAACAACTAAAATATTGTAGAAAAGGAAATTTTTATTGTCGTTGCGGATTTTTCTGTATCGGAAATTGAATCGAAACAAATATACGAATCAGTCCTTGTCTTTCTAATTCTAATCATCGTTTCTATTTGGTTTTACTTTAGAAATATTTCAAATAAAATTTTTCTTTCAGCCTATGCAGCTTAATTTTTTCAATTTAAAAATACTTATTTGTTTCAAACATATATTCTTTCCTTGAAAAAAATATGTGCTAAAAAATACATTTATTTGATTTTACATTTCTTTTCTCTCCGTGTGTATATAGATGTAAGCACATGTACTTATATTCTTTTGATTTTCTGATACTATTTACGATACTCGATAAAATAAAGCTATTCTATTCTAAATACAATTCCTCCACGCAGAAGGTGATAGAAATCAAACACGAACGATAGCAAGGCACGTTTACTAGATTTGTACAAAGCTAACACAAATATGATACAAGAAAGAATTCACATTTATGGTTGAACATTCAAAATAACAGTCGCATTCGCATTGGCATTACGGAAAATTTCTTTAGCGTTTTTATTTGAGCTTAATTTTTCTAGCAAAGTATGTCGTATCTGCTCACTCTCTTGTTGTTCGATGGTCGTTGAGCATACCTGGCTTTTAATTTTTTTTGCATTTATTTCGTTTTGCTCCAGTATGCGTTCTCATGTGCCTTTTGAGTAGTCCTGACCATGTACCTGAATAGTCACAAATCATACATTTGAAAGGTTTTTCTCCTGTATGCTTCCTCATGTGAATTTTCAAGTTTCCTGATATTGTAGTTGAGTGCTCACAAATGGTGCATTTAAATGGTTTTTCTCCTGTATGCTTCCTCATGTGAACTTTCAGAGTTACTGATTGAATAGTTGAATATTCGCAAATCGTGCATTTAAATGGTCTTTCTCCTGTATGCCTTTTCATGTGAATTTTGAGTGATGTTGACGTTGAACTTGAGTAGTCACAAATCGTACATTTAAATGGTTTTTCTCCTGTATGCATCCTCAAGTGAACTTTTAGAGTTCCACGTTCTGCAGCTGAATACTCACAAATCGTACATTTGAATGGTCTTTCTCCCGTATGCTTCCTCATGTGAATTGTCAGCACTCTTGATCTTGTAGTTGAATACTCACAAATCGTGCATACAAATGGGTTTTCTCTTGTATGCTTCCTCGTATGACTTTTTAGGGTTTCACGTTCTGCAGCTGAATAATCACAAATCGTGCATTTAAATGGTTTTTCTCCTGTATGCTTTCTCATGTGTATTTTGAGATATTGTGATCGTGCAGTTGAATACTCACAAATCGTGCACATAAACGGTTTTTCTCCTGTATGCTTTCTCATGTGAATTTTTAGGTTTCCTGTCGTCGAAGTTGAGTAGTCACAAAGCGTGCAATTCTGGCAATCTGGTTCCGGTATTGTTTTTGTTGTTGATGATTCGATTGATTCCAAAACCAAATCATGTCTGAAAAGTAAATATGATTTAAGTCTGCAGAAAATATTCTTATGCATTTATATTACAAACCTAGCAACTATAAGTTACTAGGTTAAGTTACTAGGTCCAGAATGAACTAATAGAAGTGGGAGCTAGATGATGATACATTTTAATGATTTATATAATGTTCTGTTGTTAATTATATTCTCAAGAATTGCTATACCCAACACATGTCAATTTGTAATGTTTTAATTTGTTCAATAAAGCAGATAGATGCACCAATAGTTTCGAACTCTCTATTAGTTTGATTCTCTAAGTAATTCTGATAATCTGATCATGTCCAATAATTTTACTTTATTGGAATATAATTCATAGTGAGTTTTATTTGGAAAAGCACTTACATTGGTTCCGTCTTTACTTCGTTAGGTGTTTCCACGTTCTGTTCATCTTCTTCACACAACTCCTTCTTAACAATGGCTAAACATAAAAATCGGACGTTGCAGTTCAATATAAAGAAGTAAAGCAAGGAACTTACTTGTGTTCACACCAAGTCTATCAGTTGTATTCTTGACTTCTTTGCAGACGTTATAGTGATTTATCAAATAGCATTCTTGACTAAAGTTGAAACCGCATAGTTTACAGATAAATTGCTGTATTTGTGGCCACTCCCCGGACACCTCAGCCTCTTGTTTCACTGATGGATTTGGCTGTGTATTATTCATCTCTTTTCTGGAACTTTTGCTGAAAGAAAAAATAGAAAAAACAAAATAATTTTAGTTGTTTTATGTACTACTCAGAATTGAATTTCCAAATTTTTGCCGTCTTAAGGCATTGTCGACATCGTTTCTACCTCATTCAATTGAATTAACGTTCCATAATACGAAACACAAAATGTAGTACACATAACAAAATTAATCGCTGCAAGCTATCATTGCGACAACATTGTCAATGCTGAAAATCACGTGCTTTTATAGAGAATTCCGAACTTGACAGAAAAACCATATACAATTTATTTCTTCATATTTTAAAAACAACAGATACATATACAGCTCTAATCTGTATATGTACAAATGAGCCTACTGAAAACAATGATTAGAAAGTATATTGGTATAAAAAATTAAAACATAAAAAACTTTGATAAAGCATTAAAGAAAAAAGTTAAAATACCCATGCGAAGGAAATAATTACAACAAAAATAACGATATGTGCTAATAATAAAAATGTGACTGCAATGATGGCAGAATTTTGGACTGTTACATTTCTGAGATTGGACATACGGTGTTACATTGCTATAGCAATCATGTAACTGTTACATAACAACAACATTGCGAAGAAAACCTAAAGTTCTGGTAATATGATTAGTAAAATGATAAACACCTAAATATTTACGTTATTATTTAAATACAACCTTATTATTTTTTTCAGAATTATAGAATTTAGAAAATAATTGTACAAATAAATACGTATTTTTATTTTAGAAAGTTTTTAGAACAGAAAATATCTCTATACTCTACAAAGAGCACATGAAGCAAGTAAATGAGTATTCTAGAGATTAACTATACGTTATCCGTTAAAGTTGTCAGAGGACACCATGAACTGTTTTAGATGACGCGCTGGTAATGTAATGGCTTAGGTATATATTATATACAGTGTCGGTCAATTCCAGCCGCCGCATCAGTTTTGTGCGAGTGCGAGAGAGAACGTTTGAAACACATCCCCACCAATGCAGGCACCGCGCTAGCACGGCCTCGTGGTTGGTTCATGTCGCTTGGTGGGGGCATGCAGTGACCGCCTTTATATTGGTTTCTTGCTCTCTCTTATGGGCTATACGGCGTCTGAAACTGGCCGACACTGTATATGCCTATACATTATGTGTACTTATATATTATGTATATACTGCAAGAATCCATAATAATTACACGCCATACTATTAGTGCTATAAAAATTATATGTGCAAATATTTTTTTCTAGTGAAGAGTTTTATTTGAAACACTACTTACATTGGTTCATCCTTAATGTTTTTTGCTGCTTCCATGCTCTGTTCCACTTCTTCGCCTGGTTCCTTTTTAACAATGCCTAAACAAGAACCGGTTTGTTACAATTTAAAATTTAGCAATAAAGCGAATAACTTACTTGCATTCACACCCAGTCTATCATTGGCATTCTTGACATCTTTGCAGAACTTGTAATGGTTTGTCAAATAACATTCTTTGCTAAAGTTGAAAGTGCATAGTTTACAGGTAAATTTCTGTAGTTCTGGCAACTCTCCGGATACCTCTTCTTCTTGCTTCACCGATAGATTTGGCTGTGTAGCATCCATCTTTTTCCTCGAATTTCCACTGAAAGAAAAAGTAGCAAACTCTCAAAATAAACTACTCAGAAGAGAATTACCACATCTCTGTCTTCATAACGCATTATAGACTTTGGTTCTACCTCATTAAATTCAAACATTCAATAAAACAAAAATAAAATGTAGCGCACCCAACATAACTAATGGCTGCAAGCTATCAAGTGGTTGAGGGCAAACATAATACTAGTAGACATCACATTGTGCGAATTTTATTTCTGTGAGGTTTGCATTGCTACACTTTTACATAAGTGCACATTTTTATAACGAATTCCAAACTTGACAGAAAACGTGTACAAAACAAAGCAAGATTTATTTGTTCATATTTTAAAAAACAACAGATTACATCAAGAACTGTTTAATAATCTGTATATATGTTACCGTTACCCGAAAATACGTTAATGCAACTATTATCTAGTTAGACTAAAAATTACCTACTCTGTTTAGTTACACTTGATACTCAAACCGCGCTCCTGGTTTTAACTAGGGAATAGCAGGCGTATTGGTTAATGAGAATGTATTATAAAGGCCCAAACATTTATGTTGTATTTTAAATTGCAGAAATTCGTTAGTGCTGTTATTATCTAGTTAGGTTTAACATTACCTACTCTGTTTAATTAGGCTTGATACTAAAACCGTGTTCCTGGTTATAACTAGGAAAAAGCAGGAGTAACTGGTCAGGTGTAACAGTAGCGACAGCTTTAACTACTTAACAACTTATGAAACATTATTTTAGAAGGTCAATTGACTGCAACTCGATATTAATTTGAAAATATAATAAATTACTTAAGACGGACGAAATTAAAAAATAATTGAAAAAGATGTAATAAATATTAAAACAACTTTCTGATTAAAAGTCCTATAAAAAGGGTCTTTTTATGGGACAATAAAAATGTAACTGTGATGATGTCATAATTTTAGCCCGTTACATTTTTTAGGTAAGACGTATGATGTTACACTGTTATACCAGCCATGTAACCGCCACATAACAACAACGTTTTGTTTAATGCGTTATTGTTCACTTATCCCGAGAAGCTGAAGTTCTATTATGATTCGTAAAATGACAAATACCTAAATACTTCCGTTATTATTAAATGTCGATTACTAACACAGTAAACCACCCATTATGATTTCTAAAATGATAAATAAATAGCTAAATACTTACGTTATTATAAATCTTCGATTATTAACTAACAACAATAAACCACCCTTGATGTTGAAAGTACGAAACGAGCACCAACTTCGCGAAACGGTAACTATAGGTTAAATGAGCGTTCAAATATCGTGAGTAAAAAGAACCAAACAAATCCCCTCCTTTTCCAAACGAACCTTTCACTCCCCTTCTCTTATTTGTGCAGTTTGCAACTTTCGCCCATTTCTGAGAACCGAGATCAGCCGGGTACCATTTGACCATAGAATTTTTATTCACTGCGTCTACCTAGGGGTACTCCTACAGGTGACAAATAAAGTATTGTTGCATTGTTTCTTAAATATTTTATGGTGATTTTCCACGGTTTAAAAGTCACTTTTCATGTAAAAATAGGTAACCATTTTATGGGGAATTTACCTTCTTTACTCTATGAATATTTTATTGGGGGTTTTCGTTAGTTCACAAAATAGATACCCTACGATATCAATCAATTAAACGATATTATAAATGTCTTCTTTTGTGATTTTTGATTTTATAAACAAATGCCGCTTTATACCAATTTGTTTTCTAGGTATTTTTTCCTTAGTGGTAGAAATTTAGATCCATTAGATAGTAAAATGTCTGACCGGTGAGAAGTTAGCCACAACAGTTATCCACAACTTTTCTTTCTGAACCGATTTTAATGAGTTATACATCATTGGAAAGCGCATAACGCCCTGAATCTCCCCTAGTTTTGCCCGATCGAAAAAATCATAATTAGGGCCCAAAAAATTAAAATGAAAGTTGGATTTCTCGCAATTTTGCCGAAATTCCCGGGATCATATCTCAGTTATTACACAACCTATCTCAACGATCTTTGCACCACTGGAAAGGGCAGGTCTTCAACTACACCCCATAGTTTTGCCCGATCAAAATTGTGACAACTTCTGTCAAAAAAAAAATTATTGAAACATTAGTGTTCTGAATGATCACCACATGCCAGCCACAACAGTTATCCACAACTCTTATTTCTCAACCGATTATAATGAGTTATACATCATTGGAAAGCGCATAACGCCCTGAATCTCCTCTAGTTTTGCCCGATCGAAAAAATCATAATTAGGGCCCAAAAAATTAAAATGAAAGTTGGATTTCTCGCAATTTTGCCGAAATTCCCGGGATCATATCTCAGTTATTACACAACCTATCTCAACGATCTTTGCACCACTGGAAAGGGCAGGTCTTCAACTACACCCCATAGTTTTGCCCGATCAAAATTGTGACAACTTCTGTCAAAAAAAATTATTGAAACATTAGTGTTCTGAATGATCACCACATGCCAGCCACAACAGTTATCCACAACTCTTATTTCTCAACCGATTATAATGAGTTATACATCATTGGAAAGCGCATAACGCCCTGAATCTCCTCTAGTTTTGCCCGATCGAAAAAATCATAATTAGGGCCCAAAAAATTAAAATGAAAGTTGGATTTCTCGCAATTTTGCCGAAATTCCCGGGATCATATCTCAGTTATTACACAACCTATCTCAACGATCTTTGCACCACTGGAAAGGGCAGGTCTTCAACTACACCCCATAGTTTTGCCCGATCAAAATTGTGACAACTTCTGTCAAAAAAAAAATTATTGAAACGTTAGTGTTCTGAATGATCACCACATGCCAGCCACAACAGTTATCCACAACTCTTATTTCTCAACCGATTATAATGAGTTATACATCATTGGAAAGCGCATAACGCCCTGAATCTCCTCTAGTTTTGCCCGATCGAAAAAATCATAATTAGGGCCCAAAAAATTAAAATGAAAGTTGGATTTCTCGCAATTTTGCCGAAATTCCCGGGATCATATCTCAGTTATTACACAACCTATCTCAACGATCTTTGCACCACTGGAAAGGGCAGGTCTTCAACTACACCCCATAGTTTTGCCCGATCAAAATTGTGACAACTTCTGTCAAAAAAAATTATTGAAACATTAGTGTTCTGAATGATCACCACATGCCAGCCACAACAGTTATCCACAACTCTTATTTCTCAACCGATTATAATGAGTTATACATCATTGGAAAGCGCATAACGCCCTGAATCTCCTCTAGTTTTGCCCGATCGAAAAAATCATAATTAGGGCCCAAAAAATTAAAATGAAAGTTGGATTTCTCGCAATTTTGCCGAAATTCCCGGGATCATATCTCAGTTATTACACAACCTATCTCAACGATCTTTGCACCACTGGAAAGGGCAGGTCTTCAACTACACCCCATAGTTTTGCCCGATCAAAATTGTGACAACTTCTGTCAAAAAAAAATTATTGAAACATTAGTGTTCTGAATGATCACCACATGCCAGCCACAACAGTTATCCACAACTCTTATTTCTCAACCGATTATAATGAGTTATACATCATTGGAAAGCGCATAACGCCCTGAATCTCCTCTAGTTTTGCCCGATCGAAAAAATCATAATTAGGGCCCAAAAAATTAAAATGAAAGTTGGATTTCTCGCAATTTTGCCGAAATTCCCGGGATCATATCTCAGTTATTACACAACCTATCTCAACGATCTTTGCACCACTGGAAAGGGCAGGTCTTCAACTACACCCCATAGTTTTGCCCGATCAAAATTGTGACAACTTCTGTCAAAAAAAAATTATTGAAACATTAGTGTTCTGAATGATCACCACATGCCAGCCACAACAGTTATCCACAACTCTTATTTCTCAACCGATTATAATGAGTTATACATCATTGGAAAGCGTATAACGCCCTGAATCTCCTCTAGTTTTGCCCGATCGAAAAAATCATAATTAGGGCCCAAAAAATTAAAATGAACGTTGGATTTCTCGCAATTTTACCGAAATTCCCGGGATCATATCTCAGTTATTACACAACCTATCTCAACGATCTTTGCACCACTGGAAAGGACAGGTCTTCAACTACACCCCATAGTTTTGCCCGATCAAAATTATGACAACTTCTGTCCAAAAAAAATTATTGAAATATTAGTGTTCCGAATGACCACCATATGCCAGCCACAACAGTTATCCACAACTTTTTTTTTCTGAACCGATTTTAATGAGTTATACATCATTGGAAAGCGCATAACGCCCTGAATCTCCCCTAGTTTTGCCCGATCGAAAAAATCATAATTAGGGCCCAAAAAATTAAAATGAAAGTTGGATTTCTCGCAATTTTGCCGAAATTCCCGGGATCATATCTCAGTTATTACACAACCTATCTCAACGATCTTTGCACCACTGGAAAGGGCAGGTCTTCAACTACACCCCATAGTTTTGCCCGATCAAAATTATGACAACTTCTGTCAAAAAAAAATTATTGAAACATTAGTGTTCTGAATGATCACCATATGCCAGCCACAACAGTTATCCACAACTTTTTTTTTCTGAACCGATTTTAATGAGTTATACATCATTGGAAAGCGCATAACGCCCTGAATCTCCCCTAGTTTTGCCCGATCGAAAAAATCATAATTAGGGCCCAAAAAATTAACATGAAAGTTGGATTTCTCGCAATTTTGCCGAAATTCCCGGGATCATATCTCAGTTATTACACAACCTATCTCAACGATCTTTGCACCACTGGAAATTACAGGTCTTCAACTACACCCCATAGTTTTGCCCGATCAAAATTATGACAACTTCTGTCCAAAAAAAAAAAATTATTGAAATATTAGTGTTCCGAATGACCACCATATGCCAGCCACAACACTTATCCACAACTCTTATTTCTCAACGGATTTTAATGAGTTATACATCAAAGCGCATAACGCCCTGAATATCTCACAACCTATCTCAAAGATCTTTTCTTCAAGTACACCCCATAGCTTTGCCCGATCAAAATATTAATTAGAGCCAGCAAAATGAAATTGAACGTTAATTTTCTTGCTAATTTACCCCATTTCTCGGGAATATATCCTAATGCCATTAATTCTTACTTCAATAGAAAATATAAGTTATCATCTGCTTCCCCTTTTGCCAGATCAACATTATGGCAATTACTGTCCTAGACGTGGAACAAGAGAAAAAGCTCACGTTTACTAAAATGTGACAATTCGCAACCACAGCGACGAAGGCTTTGGAGAAGTTTATAGCGCCCAAACCGTTTACGTCATTGATTTAAAAATTGTCATACATGTTTAAAGTCCCTGGAGTATGCGCTGGTATGAGTTTGGACCAATACTTATCTGTTCTTTGTGCAATACATAAGAGGGATATGTTGGCATTACCAATACCACTTCTTTGATAAATATTAATAGCAAAATGTTACTAAGTAAATCATCGATTTTAATGCAATTTAACCACAATACATGCCAATGGACTCTTGCAATTGAAAATATTTACAATCATACATTTATCTATTTAGGTCTACTGGAAAATAACGCATTTCATGCAGCTTTTTATTTAAGAAAATTTGAAGGTATTTTAAAACAAGTTTCTAAACCACAACCTTTCATTAATTATAAACTAAAAGATTTAGTTTATAAAGGACGGATAAAATAGTGGGGGTTGTACGTGCTATTATGCGAAGTGCCTGATACAAAACTGTAAAATGAATAACCTAAACCCAATCTCATTTGAACAATCAATAATAGGCGCTTTATTACAGAATTAAGAAAGTTTAGAAGACAAGTGTTTATCTTGCGCAGAATGCGACAATCTTGATCTAAGATTCAATAGTAGATTTTTCCATATCACGTGCGTACAGGTCCCTACTAATCAGTTTTATAACTGTGAGTTGTGTAGGATAAGTAGGAGAAACTATTCGTGCAAATAACAACACACAGTATATAATCGCAACAAAGTAATTCATTATATCATTTATTAAATTTAATTACCTTAAAGTTAATTATTTTTTAGAGCGTAAGGTTTAGTCTTAAAAACACTTTATTACATACTTCACACATTGTATAAGAGCATATTGGCTTTAGGAAAAAGGGTTAATACTTAATACTAGTGAGTATGGTGATATATTTTATTAATGCATATTTTTTATAGAGTATTTGACATGTCTTTCTACCAATGCAAGGATCGTTGAGATAGGTGGTCTAATAACTGAGATACGTCACTGGTAATTTCGACAAAATAAATCAATATGTATTTATTTTCATTTTGGGACCCTAATTCTGAAATTTCGGCAAAACTGCGAAAAATTCAACTTTCAATTTAATTTTTTTTTACCCTAATTCTTTCGATCAGGCAAAACTAGGGGAGATTCAGGGCGTCATGCGCTTTCCACCGATGTATAACTCATTAAAATCGGTTGAGAAATAAGAGTTGTGGATAACAGTTGTGGCTGGCATATGGTGGTCATTCAGAACACTAATTTTTCAATAATTTTTTTTGGACAGAAGTTGTCACAATTTTGATCGGGCAAAACTATGGGGTGTAGTTGAAGACCTGCCCTTTCCAGTGGTGCAAAGATCGTTGAGATAGGTTGTGTAATAACTGAGATATGATCCCGGGAATTTCGGCAAAGTTGCGAGAAATCCAACTTTCATTTTAATTTTTTGGGCCCTAATTATGATTTTTTTGATCGGGCAAAACTAGGGGAGATTCAGGGCGTTATGCGCTTTCCAATGATGTATACCTCATTAAAATCGGTTGAGAAATAAGAGTTGTGGATAACTGTTGTGGCTGGCATATGGTGATCATTCAGAACACTAATGTTTCAATAATTTTTTTTGGACAGAAGTTGTCATAATTTTGATCGGGCAAAACTATGGGGTGTAGTTGAAGACCTGCCCTTTCCAGTGGTGCAAAGATCGTTGAGATAGGTTGTGTAATAACTGAGATATGATCCCGGGAATTTCGGCAAAGTTGCGAGAAATCCAACTTTCATTTTAATTTTTTGGACGCTAATTATGATTTTTTTTGATCGGGCAAAACTAGGGGAGATTCAGGGCGTTATGCGCTTTCCAATGATGTATACCTCATTAAAATCGGTTGAGAAATAAGAGTTGTGGATAACTGTTGTGGCTGGCATATGGTGATCATTCAGAACACTAATGTTTCAATAATTTTTTTTGGACAGAAGTTGTCATAATTTTGATCGGGCAAAACTATGGGGTGTAGTTGAAGACCCGCCCTTTCCAGTGGTGCAAAGATCGTTGAGATAGGTTGTGTAATAACTGAGATATGATCCCGGGAATTTCGGCAAAGTTGCGAGAAATCCAACTTTCATTTTAATTTTTTGGGCCCTAATTATGATTTTTTTGATCGGGCAAAACTAGGGGAGATTCAGGGCGTTATGCGCTTTCCAATGATGTATACCTCATTAAAATCGGTTGAGAAATAAGAGTTGTGGATAACTGTTGTGGCTGGCATATGGTGATCATTCAGAACACTAATGTTTCAATAATTTTTTTGGACAGAAGTTGTCACAATTTTGATCGGGCAAAACTATGGGGTGTAGTTGAAGACCTGCCCTTTCCAGTGGTGCAAAGATCGTTGAGATAGGTTGTGTAATAACTGAGATATGATCCCGGGAATTTCGGCAAAGTTGCGAGAAATCCAACTTTCATTTTAATTTTTTGGGCCCTAATTATGATTTTTTTGATCGGGCAAAACTAGGGGAGATTCAGGGCGTTATGCGCTTTCCAATGATGTATACCTCATTAAAATCGGTTGAGAAATAAGAGTTGTGGATAACTGTTGTGGCTGGCATATGGTGATCATTCAGAACACTAATGTTTCAATAATTTTTTTTTGACAGAAGTTGTCACAATTTGGATCGGGCAAAACTACGGGGTGTAGTTGAAGACCTGCCCTTTCCAGTGGTGCAAAGATCGTTGAGATAGGTTGTGTAATAACTGAGATATGATCCCGGGAATTTCGGCAAAATTGCGAGAAATCCAACTTTCATGTTAATTTTTTGGGCCCTAATTATGATTTTTTCGATCGGGCAAAACTAGGGGAGATTCAGGGCGTTATGCGCTTTCCAATGATGTATAACTCATTAAAATCGGTCCAGAAAAAAAAAAGTTGTGGATAACTGTTGTGGCTGGCATATGGTGGTCATTCGGAACATTAATATTTCAATAATTTTTTTTGGACAGAAGTTGTCATAATTTTGATCGGGCAAAACTATGGGGTGTAGTTGAAGACCTGCCCTTTCCAGTGGTGCAAAGATCGTTGAGATAGGTTGTGTAATAACTGAGATATGATCCCGGGAATTTCGGCAAAATTGCGAGAAATCCAACTTTCATTTTAATTTTTTGGGCCCTAATTATGACTTTTTCGATCGGGCAAAACTAGGGGAGATTCAGGGCGTTATGCGCTTTCCAATGATGTATACCTCATTAAAATCGGTTGAGAAATAAGAGTTGTGGATAACTGTTGTGGCTGGCATATGGTGATCATTCAGAACACTAATGTTTCAATAATTTTTTTTGGACAGAAGTTGTCATAATTTTGATCGGGCAAAACTATGGGGTGTAGTTGAAGACCTGCCCTTTCCAGTGGTGCAAAGATCGTTGAGATAGGTTGTGTAATAACTGAGATATGATCCCGGGAATTTCGGCAAAGTTGCGAGAAATCCAACTTTCATTTTAATTTTTTGGGCCCTAATTATGATTTTTTTTGATCGGGCAAAACTAGGGGAGATTCAGGGCGTTATGCGCTTTCCAATGATGTATACCTCATTAAAATCGGTTGAGAAATAAGAGTTGTGGATAATTGTTGTGGCTGGCATATGGTGATCATTCAGAACACTAATGTTTCAATAATTTTTTTTTGACAGAAGTTGTCACAATTTGGATCGGGCAAAACTACGGGGTGTAGTTGAAGACCTGCCCTTTCCAGTGGTGCAAAGATCGTTGAGATAGGTTGTGTAATAACTGAGATATGATCCCGGGAATTTCGGCAAAATTGCGAGAAATCCAACTTTCATTTTAATTTTTTGGGCCCTTATTATGATTTTTTCGATCGGGCAAAACTAGGGGAGATTCAGGGCGTTATGCGCTTTCCAATGATGTATAACTCATTAAAATCGGTTCAGAAAAAAAAGTTGTGGATAACTGTTGTGGCTAACTTCTCACCGGTAAATGTCTGTCCTCGAGAACTATAGCTTTCACTAAAGTGGAGAGTATAGCCATAAAAGATATCCATAACTTTTTTGTTCGAATTTCTTAATGAAACATGTGTCAATCCATAGAGCTGTTTTGCCTACAAAAATAAATCGAACGGTTTAGCAAAAAAAAAATGATTTAATTACCAGCGCGTCATCTAAAACAGTTCATGGTGTCCTCAAATAGAATTGGAAATAACACCATCCGCTGACACCGTAGAAGATCGGGGATAACAAATTCGCAATGTATATAATTTATAATTTTGATTAGTACGTCGAATTGTAGGTAACACTAGTCAACAGTCAAAATGTACATTGGATGCGACTATTTTTTTATATATACTAAGGCCCTCTAAACTCAAAAATCGCATAAAAAATTTTAATGGATACGTTTTCGAGTTACAATTTTACAAGGATTTTACAAGGAGATTAGAAGTGAGTTTGATTGCTGCTTCGCCTTATATTCTTGTCGAAATCTGTTTTTCTTATGAGGAACCAGATATAGTTGCCCATCATTTTTTCAATCCAAAATCCCTGGTAGCGCCGCTCAAAAGTCTTCATTTCCTAGTGAAACCTCTCACCATGCTCGTCACTGACGTCACCAAGACTCTCAGGATGAAATCTTCTCAACTGCTAGCTCCAGGTGTATACCGTATCCCATGTGCTTGTGGAAGTGTCTACATTGATGACATAAAGCGCTCTGTCAGCGTTGGGGTTTCAGAACATGAACGTTTTACAAGGCTGCGCCAGATCACCAGTTCAGCACTTGCTGAGCACAGACACAACAATTCTTCTCGACCAAACAAAAATCATCTCCCGGGAATCACGTTATTATCCTCGTAGAATCCGCGAAGCGATCGAAATCTTTAAAGATCCCTCCAATCTCAATCGAGATGACGGTTGGCATTTGCATCATAGCTGGAAACCACTTTTACGACCACCATAGCCAATCACAGCTACCCCAAACCGCCCTCCCAACCAATAGTTGTTTGACTACCTGCGCAGGCACCTGCGCCAGGTACATATAACGTCGATCGAAACACGTACTGACATATCTGAATATAATTTTTTGGTGAGATATGCCACTACGTGTTTTGAGCGACGATAAATACCCTCACCCTTCCACACACGTTTATTCTCTCCGTTCTGAAGATGCCTCTTGCAACAGAGTGCGAAACGTTGACTAAAAGATGCGCATCTTGGTGCGAATCACGTGACGTACTCGTCTTCCGAATGGATCCGACCTCTACCATGCATTTAAACTGCTATAAATGACGAAAAATGCAAAATAGAGAAAAGGCCGAATTTTGGTAGTTTCGTACCCATTGGTCATAATTGATCATAACTTCGGTATTTTTTCATAGATTTTCATCGTAAATACCTTGTTCTCTTCGTAAAAGGGCAAACTCTACGTAAAAAATAAGAAACTGAGCATATTTTTACTATTTCTACCTTTCCCTGGCGGTTAAATGAATGTTCGATTTTCATTTATACTAAAAAAATTTCAAATTGTGATCAATTGCACTGAAACCACTGAAGCGATTGTAAAACAATATTAATAACATTTATTGGTGATTCAATTGGCTTTAATTTGATGTACCGAACGACAAGATTTGATGTTCCGAACTCGAGATATGCTCCAAATAGTCGAACTACCTCCAAAAAAATTATCAAAAAAAAAAAGAAAAATTCATAACTCGAAAACGTATCCATTCAAAAAAATTTTAATACGATTTTTGAGTTTAACGGGCCATGGTATACTACCATTACTAGATGCAGAATTTCATGTAGATTCCGAATTTGTTATCCCCGATGTTCTACGGTATC
This sequence comes from Aphodius granarius, assembly GCA_963971325.1. Lineage (NCBI taxonomy): Eukaryota > Metazoa > Arthropoda > Insecta > Coleoptera > Scarabaeidae > Aphodius > Aphodius granarius. The sequence continues at coordinate 5,382,109 of OZ020224.1, forward strand.
GGCGCATGGCGTTATTTGCAATTCGATTTGACTATAATTTGACGTATCAATCAAAGTTATGCAAGAATATTTACAAAAGTTATTAATTATTTTATCTGTCTGCCGGTGTATTCTTTGTTATGGGGTAGGTCAACATTATTATCACTTCGGGTGTGTTATTGAGTGGGCAAAACTCCGACCTTTTAGAGTAGTTACCCATATTAATTAATTACAATTTGACGTACTAATCAAAGTTATGCATCAACTTTCGCAATTGTTATAAACATTTATATAACCCACTTGATAAGCCGCATACCAATTTACCGCTTTACTTGTAAGAGGGGTTGTAACCATAAGGGTAGTGTCGTATTACTACCATTACTAGATGCAGAATTTCATGTAGATTCCGAATTTGTTATCCCCGACGTCCGACGGTATCGGTGGCTGGCGTTATTTGCAATTCTATTTGAGGACACCATGACCTGTTTTAGATGACGCTCTGGTAATTAAATGAATGTTTTTGCTAAACCGGTCCATATTTTTTTGTGGGCAAAACTCTGGGGTATACTACTTGAATAGCTCTATCGACTGACATATGTTTCATTAAGAAATTCAACAAAAAATCTTCTCCCCGGTGTTCTAAAAATATGTGTAGAACTTTTCACTGCTTAGATAATTTAACAATAAGCAGTTGTTTAACAGATAACATTTCATTTCTTTTTGATATAAATAGATCATCAGGAACCCAAATCCACAAAAACCCAATGATCCAAAAATGATCAAGAAACTGTTACACCTAATGCCTTGAAATTATATATATGTTATATACCATGTGATTGTTAGGGTAGTATTGTTGAGACTATACGGTAATACAAGATAGTATAGGGTAGTGGTAGGATATGGAGTATAGTAGGGTACAGGATGGTAATAGGGTAGTAGTGTTGGGAGACCTACTATCATAAAAGAACACATGTATTTCGAAAGCATAAGTTGTATTGACTGGGATGATACAGTCGGCAGGGAAGATGACGCGGTTTACAAAATAGATCCACTACAACATAAATAAAGATTATTGAAAATGTCCGCTTTTGTGATATTTGATTTTATAGATATGCCGGCATATCTGTGTTATACCAATTTGTTTCTTAGGTGTTTTCACCTTTGTTGTAAAGATGTAGACCTATTAAATGCAAAAAGTCTGTTCTTGGCTTTACTTCACTCTAAAGTTGGTTTTGAACGAAAGCGTTGTGTATAACTTTTTGTTTCTTGGATAATTTTAGCAAGAAGCAGTTGTTTTTACCCGATAAACAATTTATTTCTTTTCGATGAAAATAGATCATAAACAGGTAAAAATTAGAAACAATTTTTGTAACTATAGCTTTAATTATGTTAATTGTACACTTTAAATTGGCACAAAATGTTCTTGACTTACTCCAATTTAACTTACAGAATTATTGTTTGTCCTGTTTTAATTTATTGCCGTTTATCGGAAGCAAATACATCACTAAATCAGGAAGGAAATTTCCGTTGTAGTCACCTAGCAACCCAAATCCACAAAGCACTCAATGATAAATAAATAAATCAAGAAAAAACTGCTCCACCTAACATTATGAAATATACACTGCTTTCTAATTAACTAGGCATGAGCTTTCTTTTGGTCGAAGTCGAAGTATAATGAACTAAGATGTATTAAATATGCAAATATCTCGCTTGTGCTAAATTGCTTTACCCACGGCGATACAATCTAGTTTTCAAATTTTACAACAAATTATTGCTTCTAAGTTACTTACGATAAAAAAGCGACCATAATATTGTTATCCTGAATTACAGACCAGTAATTAACACATTTAGAGAAAATATAATAAAACAAAAAAAAAGTTGCCTTGTAATCCGCAGTAGCGAGATAGTTTTCCTAATCACCACAAGAACACAGCACATTATAGCGCAATTATTCTAGATTTTATTTTGGAAAAAAGCATTACTAATTTTTTTTCTGTATTGACGGAATTTATTTCGCATAAATGTTGAGTACCATGGTGTGTCTGGAGCTAAAAGTCATTTTTTTTTTCTCTAATCCCGATGTCAGACAAAAATATAGACGTGCAAAGGGTCCGAAATGTTGCCAATGTTTAACGTATTTGTTTATAACAAACCCCCCAATTTCGTTACTTGAAAATAACTTTTCATACCTCTCTGAAATGCAGTAGCGAAAACAACATGTTCACGCTTGACCCACATATCCCATGAATGGAAATAATAAGCTGCCATGTTTTTGTGCCTTGTATCAGACGGTAGGTTTCCACTTTTATATGCGGAACAAATGCGCTTTTTTTCAGGTTCTTCGGTAGCGAACCTGGAATACTGATCTTCCAGGAAACCCAAATATATTAAATTAAGTACATAAATATCTTAAATTGAACATAAAAACCAGATTATATGAAGTTAGTTGTCGTTGAAGTAGGACTTGAAAAAGTCACTGACACAGCATCAAAACCTAAATATTTCAGGATTTTATAACATGCTTTTACTTCGTTAGCGTCCATTGCAAGTTCATGTCATCGGTAATCCGATAATGCAATCTGACCTTCCTTACGAAAATCAGACTAAAATGGGGGCAAAATAGCAGATGCTCTCAAGTATTTGCTGGTCAATGAATCTGCAAAATATTCGATAGCAGAGGTAATATCGTTATAGAGCGGTCGCTGCATTTCAAGGATCTAGTAACCTTTAAAACCCCAAAATTGCAAATAATAATTTAAAATATGCGTGATATAAAAGGGCAACAATAAAAGGCAAACAAAAGCATCCGAGCAGATATTCCGTCAAAATCGCAAGCTCTGTAGCGGCTCTGAATGAGAAGGTTGTTTCCCTTCATTCTATTGTATGAGTAAAAATCTGTCTTCTCTTCATCTAGCTGACCTCTAATTCTTGCGACCGAACAAAAGTAATCATTAATCGAATTAGAATCACACATATTCCGTGGTAATAACCTACGAACACTCCTAAGAATACCTGAACCTCGCAACCCTTACCACATTCTCGAAGTATATTCACATATAGAATTAAAATATTCATTTCTTTCATGATTGATCGCATAAGTTGTCATATTGCAAAGTGATCCGTAGCAGATCCAGTGAGATGTATGCTATTAAATCGCGATAAGGCCTTATCACGTAAAGACCTCATTTGTCAAACACTATCACTCTGCCAGGGTTTAGGAGCATTACGAGATCTGCATTCCCTCCATGATGCATGTTTATGATACAACATAAGAGCAAAATTATTAAAATATGTTAATTTTTAGCAATAATACAACAGAAGCCCCCAATAAGGCAAGTGATAGGGTCAGATACTAAAAACCCGCTCTACAGACTACAAACTGTGAAACAATGATCCGAGAGTTTATGTACCGTAACAGTCCGATAGACACTGCTTGGACCAGCAAAATCCTGGATGGTTCCTTCATTATCTGTTTACGACTATATGATTTAAAAATTCTGCATAGGTTTCCGAGCCAAACGACAGAAAATAAATGAAAACTTGTTCAGTGCGGACAAAAAACTACCAACACATGCCCGAGAAAGGCAGTAAATCACACCAAAAGCATGCTTGTACCTTGATTGGCAAACGCAAATGATCGTACTTGAATAACCTAGCCGATACGCTAAACTAAACAGAAGGTTTAATGATAAAATAAATATTTTTAATATTGAGATTGATTCATGTAATGCTTGACTTTGACAAAATGTGAAGGAATGAAAAGCAATCATGGATCATTGCAAATTGCCTTCATTAAATGTATGCACAACAAACAAGGACTATCTGTTACAAAAGTTACAGAAGTTAAAATGGAATGTCAAATGTTCGAATGTATAAAAAGTAACTCTAGCATATCGGCGTCCTCCGTAAGAGCTATGACATACAAAAGACTGCTCGAACCAGCAGAAATTCTAGATGGTTCCTTCATTATCTGTTTTAGATGATTTATAAATTCTCAGTAGATCATCTGACAAACGACAGCAAATTAATGAAATCTTGTTCAGTGCGGACAAAAAGCTACTAACACATGGTCGTGAAGGGCAGTAAATCACACCAAAAACATGCGGGCACCTTGATTGGCAAACGCAATCGACCTTACTTGAATAACCTGGCTGATAGCAATTCAAAATCTGTTTTAAAATCAACGTATATCGCAACCCTATCACCGTTGTACCTGTTATGTCTTACAGTAGAGTAGTCGTCATTAATTGAAATGCTCTCATCGGACTAAATATATAAAATAGAAAATAAGTTACGAAAACTAAGCTAGTGACGGGGTAGCTTTCGTAACCTATTTTTTAGAAAATAGTCTTTATTTACTTTTTAACTACTTCTTTATTTTTTACAGAATTCTATAATTTTACAGACAATTCATATATTACAAGGTATCGCTTACGCAAAACTAAACAGAAGGCTTAATGATACAATAAACATTTTTAATATTGAGATTGACTCGTGTTATGCACCGTCTTTGACAAAATGTTAGTGAACAAAAAGCAATTATTGCAAAATGCTTTCATTAAATTTATGCACAACAAACAAGGGCTGTGATCCAACAGCAGTTATCTAACTATGATGGATTATCATTGAAAATGGCAGTGTCACTACAAACGCAATATTCCAGGATGTACACTCTTCTGTTGGATGAAAATTTTTTAGTCTGTCGTCTTCTATATATGTACCTTTTGTGCGTTGCTGAATATGCAATTGAGTAGTCATAAATCGTTCGATTTAATGGTTTTTCTTTCTGTATGCGTCCTCGTGTGTATCTTCAGCTGTCCTGATTGTGCAGCTGAATACTCACAAATCGTGCATTTAAATGGTTTTTCTCCTGTATGCTTCCTCATGTGAATTTTCAAGTTTCCTGATACTACAGTTGAGTGATCACAAATCGTGCATTTGAATGGCTTTTCTCCTGTATGTTTTCTCATGTGAACCTTCAAGTTTCCTGAATCTGCAGTTGAGTAATCACAAATCGTGCATTTGAATGGCTTTTCTCCTGTATGCTTTCTCATGTGAACCTTCAAATTTCCTAATAATGCAGTTGAAAAGTCACAAATCATGCATTTAAATGGTTTTTCTCCTGTATGCTTCCTCATGTGAATCTTCAAGCTTCCTGATTCAGCAGTTGAATAGTCGCAAATTGTACAGTTAAATGCTTTTACTCCTGCGTTTTTATGCGTTTTTATGTGTACTTTGAGGTTTCTTAATTTCGAAGTTGAGTAGCCACAAATCGTGCATTTAAATTGATTTCCCGGTTTCACCAATGTTTCTGTCGCAGACGATTCGATGGATTTCAATTCCAAATTAATGTTTTTGTCATTCCTGAAAAATGAATATGACACAAAATTCAGAAAATATTGATATTCACTTAAATTATGAACCTAGTAACTATAAATTAATACCACAGTGTTGAATTTCTCCATGAATTAGATACCCGTCTTGTAAATTTGTATGGTGAACTAATGGAAATTAGTTTATATCAATTATGTTCTGTTTAGCGTTATTTGAGCTTACCCGGAAGCATTTCCAATCCTTGTATTTTAATTAGAAAATCCGGAGTGGTATAAACTCCTAAACGTATAGAGGGTGAAACACCAGTTTTAGATTTTATATCAAAATATTTTCAAAAGAAGTGAACATTTTGTTTCAAGAACTCTACGTTCTTTTTAAATAAAGAATTTCCCTTTACTATTTGACCATTTAGTACTTAACTCAACAAAATCGAACGTTGATTTAAGAACTACAAATTTTGATATAATCAAATAGTAGTTTAGTTTCAATAAAGTGTAATTTCAAATTCGATAAATATTGCGACCGTGAATTAATGTTTAGTTAAATTAAAGTAAATTGTCTTTCTTTAATTTAATCATTTTATTATGATTGGATTATAATCAAGGTCTCAAGTCGAAAAACACAATAAAATATTATGGTGGGACCCATCAGATTATTCTTCTCCAAAGTAATCTTTACTACAGACTACTAGACTTATTACCAAATGAAGATAAAGCAGAATACCACTCAATTTCTATAGCTCAGCTTATATAAAGCTCAAACTAAGCTAACGTGCGAACAGAGACTGAGAGTCTCTAGCCCCAACTCCAGCGCCAGTAGACATAGCAGTAATATTTAATAAAACCGCACGTTTTTGAATCAAGTACATAACTCTTTCACTCAAATCTATTATTTCTCTTCCAAATAATTTCAAATAGATTACGTATTTACCTCAAGGCCGATCTTTATTTCAAATAAAACGAGATTTATTTCATTCAAGCGTCTTTCTGCACTTAAACCGCAACCATTTCTACTTTACGGAAATTATCGAATACCATTTTGTGTAAAAGAATTGTTTTTACAATGAATATTATTCCTTTATACTTTCCGATTAGTACCCTAGAAGGAAAGTAATCGACGGAAGATGACATTTCGAGATTTCCGCGGAAATACGCGTTTTGAGGTCTTGAGAAATAATTTCAAAATTTAATTTGAAATGAAAGTTGATGTCGACTTCCAGTTACCGGAAGCGGCGCGGCGGTCAACATGAAAATATTTTAACTAACCTTCCGTGAGACATATGTATATACTGTTACTGCAAGAATCTATAATAATTACTAATTAGACACGACATACTATTGGTACTATAAAAATTATATGTGCAGATGTTTTTCTTTTTTTTTATTGAAGAGTTTTATTTGAAAAACTATTTAGTACTTACATTGGTTCCGCCTTGATGTTTCCAGGTGCTTCCATGCTCTGTTCATCTTCTTCGCGTGATTCCTTTTTAACATGGGCTAAACAAAAACCGGTTTGTTACAATTTAAAACTTAGCAATAAATCGAATAACTTACTTGCATTCACACCCAGTCTATCATTGGCATTCTTGACATCTTTGCAGAACTTGTAATGGTTTGTCAAATAACGTTCTTTACTAAACTTGAAAGTGCATAGTGTACAGATAAATTTCTGTAGTTCTGGCGGATCTTCGGAGACATCTTCTTCTTGTTTCACTGATGGATTTGACTGTGTAGTATCCATCTTTTTCCTCTCGCTGAAAGAAAAAGTAGAAAATAAACTCGTTTAGTTAAATTAAAAGTCTTTTTATGGGACAATAAATATGTAACTGCAATGATGTCATAATTTTAGCCCATTACATTTTTGATGTAGGACGTATGATGTTGCACTGTTACACCAATCATGTAACCACCACATAACAGCAACGTTCGGTATGTAGTTGTCAATTCGTTATTGTTTACTTATTCCGAAAACCTGAAGTTCTCCTATTATGATATGTAAAATGATAAATACCTAAATACTTACGTTATTATTAAATTTCAATTATTAAGTAACATCACAGTAAGCTACCCTTAATGTTGAAAGTACGAAACGAGCACCAACGTCACGAAACGGTAAGTAAAGCATAAATGAGATTTCAAATTTGACGAGTAAAAAGTTCCTTGTAAATCCCTTCCTTTTTCAAACCAATCTTTCGCCCCCCCCCTTCTGGTATTTTTTATTTTGCGTTTGCTCATTTTTAAGAACCAAGGTCAGCCAGGTATCTGAGCCAGGTATCTGGTATATCGTTATATTGGAACCTTTATTCACTGCATCTACCTGAGGATACTAATGGCTACGAGTTGATTTATATAAGTAAAATTTTTATAGTAGGTCCTACAGGTGACAATTCAACAATTGTTGCATTGTTCCTTAAATACTTTACTGTAATTTTCAACGGTTTAAAAATTACATATACATGTAAATAAAAGTAGCGATTTTGAGTGAGATTTAACTTCTTTGTTCTCTAAATATTTTATTGGGGGTTTCCGTTAGTTCATGGAATAGATTACCTACGATATCAATAAAGGGTTTTGAAAATATGTTCTTTTGTGATATAGCAAGCCGGCATATCCGTTTCATACCAATTTCTTTCTTTGGTATTTTTACTTATGTTGAAATAATGTACACCTGTTGATTGAAAAATGTCTCTTCTCGAACTTTTTTTTTTTTCGAACAAAATAAATCGTCAGGCCGATAAAAATTACATATGTTTTGCTTACTATATTGGTATGTTTATGCAAATTATACAGTTTAGTTTACCACAAAATATTCTTGACTTACATCAAATTTAAAATACAACATAAATACTTTTATTTTTAATGTATTGCATTTTTACCGACAGCAAATACTAAATTACTAAACGAGGGTGATATAGTAATCTTTAAAGGGAAGATCCCCCATCTTTCAACTAAACTTTCAGTTTTAGAGACCCACGAACACAAATAAAAAAATAAACAATAATTCAAAAAAGTGAAGAAGCTGGAAGCCATGGAACGTCTGAACGATCTCATCACGTCCTTCAACTGGTCTATAAATGAAAGGAGGTTAATACTGTTATGGCCACAGTAGATTATTTATATTATTTTCAATTAAAATTAATATTTCTAAATATTAAATTCTACATTAAAGCGCACGTTTATTCGCTTGATGGGAAATATAAAATATGTTTAAATTACTCATTTACACACAGATTAACCCATTTAATTCGTTTAAAGCCAAAAAAATCGAGAAAGCCAGCAATCTTTGTGTAATAGGTTTGACTGGGGTCTGTTTTTATTGGTAGCGTAGCAAACAGAGCAGTCAAAATGTAATTTACTTTATATCAAATTCAAATGGAGGGCGCGAGGTCTTACCTTTAAACCTTGAGGGATTGGTATCGCCAGATTTTTAGAAGCCAAAAATATTCGTAAATGAATAACAAGATGAATTATCTCAGGGTGATTAAAAGTCAAATTCAACCCAAACAAATATATTTACAAAAAAACGAATAAAAAGATTAAAAACTATTCAAATCGAGTGTACAAGAATCATTGAAGGAACGACAAGAATCACTGAAGAATCACTGAAGAAAAAAGAAGTACAAGAATCATTGAAGGCGTTGTCTGATTTGTTATACTGCAAGAAGTGGCAGGGTCACGTTGCGAAGCGACACGGCGCGACATTTTTGATCAATTGGTCAACTTTACAGTGCAGCCTATAGTGCGGTCTATCCATAGTGTAACTATTTTTACATGGTGGGCCAAGAACTCCCCACTTTTCCATCAATTCGCAGAGGAAAGGGAAGTGTTGCCAACATACTCTGTAAGGAACAAACATAGGGTAGTAATATTTTGCCTTTCAGTTGCATGCGTGCGTGCGAATGCGAGATTTTGATTCCTATTTAAAAAATTAAACCATAATCTTGTCTTTCAACTATTCCAAATACTCTACATTGAATAACTTTGTTCAAACCGCAATGCATGGTAGTTTACAAAAGTTGTCGTTGCTACTATGGCCATCTATGGCTGCTACTCGAAGCTACATAGGTGACACCATTACAGTATTCTATAATAACTGTAATAATTTGTATTCTTTAAATTTTTCTTTCTGTACTACTATGGTCAATACGTCTTACAAAACGAGTGCTACATTTATCGTTTATAAATTTAGTAAATGTGACAACTATATTGGTTGGTGGATTCCATTGTTACCAAAGTCAGAAGTAAACACTGAGAACTGAGTCTACTGTGGAACCAAAGTAGAAAAATTCGAAATTCTTATTGCGAAAATTTCAAATGGTAAATATTGTTCTAATTGTAAAGCACCGACCTTCGATTATTATATATTAATAATGTTCTGGTGATATTTCCAATACTTGACAACACTTTCTGGTGTTTTTCCAACAATTGGCAAAATTGGGCTTTCTTAAACAAGGTAGATAGAGACGAACTGAGTTTTTTAGAAAGAGATCGTTGCGTTCTTGGCCCACCATGTAAAAATAGTTACACTATGGGTCTATCCGTTGTATGTCATATAAACAATATTTGGTTGCGTTGTGTTCTTTCTGCTGTAGTGGAGTTCCGCTTAGTGCGGTCTTACAGTAAGCCTTGCGTTAGGCGAAATGTATTATATACCGCTCTTCATCTTAATCTGGTTACATGATTGCCAACAGAAAATTTTGTAGGAGCATTTCAGCAATTTATTGCAAGACGTGGTCGACAAAATTATCAATATCCCGTAAGTATATCACGGCGTACCACGGAATCGATCACAAGTCTCTATGGAACAGAGCACGGTTAAGGTAGCCGAAGCCTCTACAGACTGCAAACTGTGAAACAATGATCCGAGAGTTTATGTACAGCAACAATCCGATAGTCAGTAACATCAGCCTCCTCCGGAACAGCTATGACATACAAAAGACTGCACGAACGAGTAGAAAGCATGGTTGATTCCTTCATTATCTGTTTACGACTATATGATTTAAAAATTCTCCATAGGTCTCCGAGCCAAACGACAGAAATTTCGAGAAAATAAATGAAAACTTGTTCAGTAAATCACACCAAAAGCATGCTTGTACCTTGATTGGCAAACGCAAATGACCGTACTGGAATAACCTAGCCGATACGCTAAACTAAACAGTAGGTTTAATGATAAAATAAACATTTTTAATATTGAGATTGATTCATGTAATGCTTGACTTTGACAAAATTTGAAGGAATACTGTAAAAAAACTTCATTAAATGTATGCACAACAAACAAGGACTATGAGTTACAAAAGTTACAGAAGTTAAAATGAAATGTTAAATGTTCGAATGTGCAAAAAGTAACTCTAGCATATCAACGTCCTCCGAAACAGCTATGACATACAAAAGACTGCTCGAACCAGCAGAAATTCTGGATGGTTCCTTCATTATCTGTTTTAGACCAAATAATTTATAAATTCTCAATAGATCATCTGACAAACGACAGCAAATTAATGAAATCTTGTTCGGACAAAAACACCAAAAATATGCGTGCACCATGGTTGGCAAACGCAATCGACCATACTTGAATAACCAAGCCGATAGCAACTCAAAATCTGATTTAAAATCAACGTAGCAACTCTACTACCATCGAGGTTTTCTCTTTTATGTCTAACAGTAGAGTAGTAGTCATTAATTTAAATGGTCTCATCGGACACCTCGTCACTAGCTTAGTTTTCGTAACTTATTTTTTAGAAAATAGTCTTTATTAACTCTTTAAACACTTTATTTTTTACAGTATTCTATAATTTTACAGAAAATTTATATATTACACCATATTGCTTACGCTATACTAAACAGAAGGCTCAATAATAAAAGGAACATTTGTAATATTGTGATTGTTTCGTGTTATGCACCGCGTTTGACAAAACGTAAACGAATGAAAAGCAATTACGGATCCTTACAAAATCCCTTCATTAAATTTATGCACAACAAACAAGGGCTATGATCCAACAAAAGTTATCTAACTTTGATGAATTAACACTGAAAATGGCAGTGTGACTACAAACGCAATATTCCAGGATGTACAGTCTTCTGTTGGGTGAAGATTTTTTAGTCTGTATGTGTCTTTTGAGTGTTTGTGAATATGCAATTGAGTAGTCACAAATAGGTCCATTTAATGGTTTTCCTCATGTGTGCTGTCTTATCTGAATTTTCAGTTGTGCTGATTGTACTTCAAACTTCCCAATTCTGCAGCTGAGTACTTCAAGCTACCTGATTCTGCAGTCGAGTGGTCACAAATCCTACATTTAAATGGCTTTTCTCCTGTATGCTTTCTCATGTGAACCTTCAACTTTCCTGACACTGCGGTTGAGAAGTCACAAATCGTGCACTTAAATGGATTTTCTCTTGTATGCTTCCTCATGTGAACCTTCAAGCTACCTGATTCTGCAGTCGAGTGGTCACAAATCATACATTTAAATGGCTTTTCTCCTGTATGCTTCCTCATGTGAACCTTCAGGTTTGCTGATAATGCAGTTGATAATGCACGATTTGTAACTAAATCGTGCATTTAAATGGCTTTTCTCCTGTATGCTTCCTCATGTGAACCTTCAGGTTTGCTGATAATGCAGTTGATAATGCACGATTTGTAACTAAATCGTGCATTTAAATGGCTTTTCTCCTGTATGCTTCCTCATGTGAACCTTCAGGTTTGCTGATAATGCAGTTGATAATGCACGATTTGTAACTAAATCGTGCATTTAAATGGCTTTTCTCCTGTATGCTTTCTCGCGTGTATCTTCAGCTGTCCTGATGCTACAGTTGAATAGTCACAAACCGAGCATTTGAATGGTTTTTCTCCTGTATGCTTTCGCATGTGAATTTTGAGGGCAGACGATCTTACACTTGAGTACTCACAAATTGTACATTTAAATGGTTTTATTCCTGTATGCGTTCCTAAGTGACTTTTGAGGTTTCTTAATTTCGAAGTTGAGTAGAAACAAATCGTGCATTTAAATAGTTTTCCTGACTTCACCAATGTTTCCGTCGTTGATAATTCGATGGATTCCAAATCCAAATGAATATTTATGTCGTTCCGGAAAAACAAATATGATATAAGATGCAGAAAATATTGATATGCAGTTAAATTATGAACCTAGTAACTATAAACCAATACCACGATGTTCAATTTCTCCATGAATTAACGTCTTTTAAATCTGTATGGTGAACCAGTGAAAATTAGTTGACAATTATGTTCTGTTTAGCATTATTTCAGGTTACCCGGAAGCGTTTCCAACTTTTGTATTTTAATTGGAGCTACATACGTTTATTAATAAATATTGTACAAAGTTTTTAATTTCCTGCCATCTGTCAATTCGAAATGTTTTACCTTGTTCAATAAAATGAATAGATGCAACATTAGTTTAATGCACTGAGTTGCCGAAAAATGTTGCTTAGAATTAATAACTACGCTTAAGGTTTAAAAATTTAATAACTTAATGCCCCAGAGCATTACGGTTTGCTGATTAACACTCAAAGCTGCTACCGCAAGACATAAATGTCATGTTGCGCTGAATGTCCAATGTCAGTGTCACAGACATTTTATGACTTTCGAGGAACAAAAACATGGGAAGAGCATAAAATTTTGTATGTATCTCTGGCATAAATCAATATTTAACGCTATCGAGCGGCACATCTACTTTATGCCCTTATTACATGAATATCTATAAAATCCAATAAAGCAGAAACAGAAATAACAACTCTATTTACAATGAGTTACCTGTTATTATTAAGCTTTGGTTTTATAAGTTATAAGTGACAATAATTCAATAAACTGTCGCTGAAATGCTTACAACAGCTAGTAGTAGCAAACTTAAGTATGAGAAACGTAGGTTTGCACCAGTGGTGCATCTGTCAGTTGAACAGTGCCTACAGAAGTCAACACTGATCACAAAGGGTTCCGTAGGCAGCTGTTTGCATTCAATCTCTATAGCACTGGCAATATAACAACCCCTCGAAACCCATGGGCGTGAAGTACCATCGATGCTCGATCGCTTGATGAACTGCAGGCTGAAGCATGCAAAGACATGTGATTTGGTATGGCTCTCCGTATCAAGGTTTGTTGCATTTAACCCTTTTATTGTTTTTGCATTAAACCCAGTGCAAGAAACTTTTCAGAGTGGCTACCCTGGAAATTAGCTTTCGCAATTGTTATAAATATTTATATAACCCACTAGGTAAGCCGCACACTAATTTACCGCTTTTCTTATGTAAGAGGGGTTGTTACCATAACAGTAGTACCGTGGTGATACTATTACTAGATGCAGAATTTCATGTGGATTACAAATTTTTTATTCCCAATGTCCTACGGTATCGGTGGAACCGTCAAAACCTACTAATTGATTCTGTTCACTCGGTAGTTGAGTGTTCGATAACTGCTGATATACCGACAATAATATAGTCATGTTCAGAATTTTAAAGGTATAACATTACAGTTACTGATAACACAGTCAAACTGCCCGTGTTCAAGTTTTCAATTGTTTTGGAATAGATTTACTTCTGAGTGGATTATTAAAGGAAGTATTTTTCAAAAAAAAAATCGAATTTTGGCTAAAGATGCACGGCATTGTATGAAAATGCCAATCTCCGTTGCAGATGCTTTCGTTTACTATGCCTATGAATGGTTTTATGCCCACTCTCTCCAACAGAGCGTAAGAAAACCATTGGCGCAAAATTATAGTTACAATAACATGACATTGTTTTATTGTTTTCTTGCTTCTACTTATTATCCAGAGTAGTTGCCCAGACAAAAGTAATCTAATGTAGATTGGCCTATAAGATGATATTGTGTAAAATCTTCTTTATCAGTACAGTTGATCAATGATGCATCATTATTAACTAACTGACCCTTGTTATGCTCACCTATGAAGACAGGCAATGAAAGGCAAACACTGATTATTATCGAAAAATTTATTAAATTTGTGCAAAGCAAACAAGAACTATGTTACAAAAAAAGAATTAACATCCATGGTTGAACGTGTAATAGACAGTCGAATCGATATCTGTACAAAGATTATTATTTAGCATTACAAAGAATTTAATTTGAGATTTTCTTGTAAGACTTCGTCATTTGAGTTTTTAGGTTTTCTATCCGAGACTGTGCATCCTGCACGCATAGTCGCGTATTGTTAAGGGCTCTATGAGTTTACCTTCTCATATAACTTTGGTTGTTCGTTTCGTCAATGTTTCTTTCTTCTTTCGTCTATGTCTTTTTTCTTCTCCTTTGTGGATTATAGTCTTTTGAGGTGACCTTTTTGTACCGTTCAGTATTAACAAATCGTGCATGTAAATGTTTTTTCTCCTGTATGTGATTTTTGAATTGTGTTGAAACTGAGTATTCACAGAGCGTGCATTTAAATGTGTTTTATCCTATATGCTTAATCATGTGAACTTTCAGACTAGCTGATACTGCAGTTGAATACTGACAAGTCGTGCAAATGTTTTTTCTCCTGTATACTTCCTCATGTGAATTTTGAGGACTCCTCATTATGCTATTGAATATTCACAAATTGTGAACTTGAGGGTTTTCCCAGGTATGATTTTTTAAGTGCGTTTTGAGGACACATGGTTCCTGATTTAACAGTTGAGTACTCACAAATCGTGTTTGTTTTTTTTCTGCTGTGTGCTTTCTCATGTGATTTTTCAAGTTTTTAGATTCTACAGTTGAATACTCACAAATCGTGCATTTAAATGATTTTTCTCCTGTATGCTTCCTCATGTGAATTTTAAGGCTTCCTGATTGTGTAGCTGAGTACTCACAATTTGTGCACTTAAATGGCTTTTCTCCTGTATGCTTCCTCATGTGAATTTTCAAATTTCTTGATTCTACAGTGGAATACTCACAAGTCGTGCATTTAAATGGCTTTACTCCTGTATGCTTGCTCATGTGAATTTTGAGGAGCCTTGACTGCGCAGACGAGTACTCACAATTCGTGCACTTAAATGGCTTTTCTCCTGTATGCTTTCTCATGTGAATTTTCAAGCTTCGTGAGTCTACAGTTGAGTAATCACAAGTCGTGCATTTAAATTGCTTTTGTCCTGTATGTTTTGCCATGTGAGCTTTGAGAATTCTCTGTTGCGCAGATGAATACTGACAAATCGTGCATTTAAATGGCTTTTCTCCTGTATGCTTCCTGATATGAATTTTCAAATTTTCTGATCCTACGGTTGAGTAATCACAAATCTTGCAATTATATGGCTTTTCTCCTGTATGCTTCCTCATATGAATTTTCAAATTTCCTGATTGTACACATGAGTAGTCACAAACCGTGCATTTAAATGGCTTTTCTCCTATATGGGATCTCATGTGCACTTTGAGACTTCCTCTTTGCGCAGCCGAGTAGTCGCAGATCGTGCATGTAAACGGCTTTTCACCTGTGTGACATCTCATGTGAATTTTGAGACGTGCTGATTGCGCAGTGGAGTAATCACAAATCGTGCATTTAAATGGCTTTTCTCCTGTATGCTTCCTCATATGAATTTTCAAATTTCCTGATTGTACACATGAGTAGTCACAAACCGTGCATTTAAATGGCTTTTCTCCTATATGGGATCTCATGTGCACTTTGAGTCTTCCTCTTTGCGCAGCCGAGTAGTCGCAGATCGTGCATGTAAACGGCTTTTCACCTGTGTGACATCTCATGTGAATTTTGAGACGTGCTGATTGCGCAGCGGAGTAATCACAAATCGTGCATTTAAATAGTTTTCTTAGTTTCATTGTGTTCGTAGTTGATGATTCGATAGATTCAAGATCCATATCAATGTTTATGTCAAACCTGAAAAATAAATGGTTCAAGAACATTAAAACCAGAATGTTCACCCTGAATTACTATATTTGCTTTTACTGCTCCCTGAATTACCGTATTTGTAGAAGTACGTGACAAAACACTAGATCTTGGCCCTTGTAGGTGCTAATAATATTTGATGCTATTTAATTAATTTCTTTAATTATCTATTCTCCATTACTTTGGATTTACTCCAGTTTCAGCTTTTGTATTTTAAATGAAACCCCTGCATTTA